>SZYD01000233.1:0-32638 GCA_009363875.1 Mikania micrantha
TTAAACGATTTGGACTTGGATTATTTTGAATATCAACTTAAAAAAGGAAATCCACTCATTTATAAAATCAAGTGAGTTCTCTGGCTTCTACTTTTCACTTCAAAAATATTTTACTTATTATGCTAGACTTTGCAAACTTAACTTACTTTTAGACAGACTTGTTGTATGCAAAGTAAACCAGAAGGGAATTATATGAATTTACGCTTGAAATCTCCATCATATCATTACTTTTAAACTATTAGTTAACTCATTGCGATGAACTGATCGATAGGCATATATGTATTGGATAACACGTACTGTTCGAGTTGACACCCATGTTTTGGTCTTGCTAACTACATATGACACAACCCTAGGATTCGAATCTTGAGTAAATATAATCTATTAGACTTGTAATGTCATTCGTAACATATATTATTTGCAGCATGTCGTTACTTGGTTAATTGTGGGATATATTATGATAATTACATCACCCCATTTATGCATTACTTTTACAACATGGTCAACTCAACTTAGACTTGCAGCAAAAACTACATTATTGCAAAACTACGTACGTAATCAACAACTATTATATAGTTGACCCATTTTTTTAACATACTTTTCAGGTCATAACCTGTGAAGTATTAGAGAAAGATGATATCCGGAGACTTGCATTTGAAACGTTATTTGAATGTTTATGAAGAATATCTACTTGGAATGTAATTATATCTAAGAGTTGCTTTGTTGGATTATTTGTTATATTAAAACTTATTTTTGTATAGAAGCATGTCGTGACACATTAATTGGAAGTGCATTTATTTAGTATTTCTCTTAAATTTGTGTGTTATTGTAACATCCTGACCGATAACAAAAATCATTGGGATGTCACAAAGTATAGATTGTTAAAAAGCACATCGTACTAAATTGTAAATGTTAAAACATTCAACCATTAATAACATTCATTCATTACATCATAAATGAGATTACAAACATAACCTAGCTAACTAATCTAGGTCCAAGCTCTTATGTGATAACCAAACCAAGGCTTGTTAGCATTTCCTCCTGAAACATGTTAAAAATAAAATCAACTAATATGTTGGTGAAATTTCATAGGTTTAATCACACACACTAAAAATAGTTGATATAATAATTAAATATTTGTCACATGTGAACCCTTAAGCAAAATGAACTAGGTATAACGAAAAATAAAGGCACATCAAATAGTTCAAATAATAATGTTTGACCATGTTTAGCATTCATTAAAAATGCTTAAATAGTAAACAATCATCACAGGCCTTCCCACAATGGTAAATCAAACATTGGGGAGGTGAGTCCAATAAATTTATCATTGTTACTACATAGTTGTGATTATGATCAATACGCGTTCATAGCTACTGCTCACTACATCTAAGGCAATTAAGCTAAGTTCACATGAATAATAGTTGAAGCTAAAGTTTAGTTACATGTTTCACCACTAAAGTTTAAAACAAAGTAAAAGAGGGACTATAAATAAGTCACCTTTGATGAGTTGATAACTTGCACAATAATTGATAAGTTGTATCTTTAATAGTATCCAAACATCAAATGAATCAACCTAGATAGTTCAATGTTTGTAAGCTAAGAAATTTTAGTATGGTTTTGATTGTGTTAAGTTGTTGGATGTTTAGAAAAAACTTTTCGTTTATTTTGTGAAAAAGTTTTCAATTATAATTAATTATAGGTTAATTTCGTATTTATTTTTATTTGTTTTCATCTTATTTGGATTTCATGGTTTATGCATTTAATTTTGTCTTCGATCAGATTTGTAGGTCTTCTTCATCATTTGTTGCTACAGTTATCGGTTGACAGCAGCACGCATAGTAGATCGAGAAGAAATTTTGTTAGATAAGGATTGGATCGGATCGGCCATTAGAAGGATATTGTGGAGTTTCATCCACATTTACCCAAGATCACAAGTTGTCATTAAACTATGTGTTATCATCAAGCCTCTATCACTCTACGTAGGCGTGTCACGTAATCAACCAACACCATCACCCCCTCATCATTTCACGTCAACACCACATGTGTTATTATCATCTCCTCATCAAGCCCACATCACCCTTTTTTTCCCTCCTTTTCTTCCCCTTTTTCTTCATTTTCATGCAGTGAGGGCTGCCACGAATTTGCCCTCACGCCTCTGTGTAATGGGGAAGGGCGCCACCAGGGCGTGACCGGCCCCTCTCACGCCCCCATCACACATCATAACACATACCCTTATAATTTAATATCAACCATTAATACTAGATTTAATGAATTAAATTTTTCTTCAATTTTTTTACATTATTTATCTTTTTTACAATAACTCAATGGTTTGTGTGTGTGTGTATATATGGTATTTTGAATTTTTATTTCAATATATATGCTACTTAGAAAGTTTTTAATATATATAGGGTAGTGTATTTTAATAATAACTCTCTTATATCATTAACCCATATAACTCCGCCAAGATGAAGTCAAATCTTGGATTTTTTTTAACATCATTGAAACACATTTAGAATACTAAGTTTGCGTAAATCATCACCGTTTAAGACGTAACCATCGTTGTAAATTTTGGGTCTAAAACAGTTACAGTGTTGTAAACTTATAAAAGAAGAAAGTGTTCTCAATGTGTTAAAATAATGTTAAAAATATCAAGATTTGGCCGCATCTTGTCGAAATTATTTGGGTTAATGCTTCAAGAGTGAGTTATTATATGATCTCAACCATACATACATGGTACATATATATAATTTATAATTTTATCAAGTATCTTTAATATTTATACAGGTCTCAGATATATACAAAATTCTTAGAAAAAAAATCTAAATGGAAAATAAAAAGTATAAATTATACACAAATTAGGAAAAATAACAAAAGGAATTGAGAGTGGCAGTGAGCCGGTGATGCATGCAACCCAAAAGAAACAAAAGGTGCTTTTGAAATCTGAATCTGGGCCCAAAATTCTTGAAACTTTCAAAATCAAAAACCATGAAAGAAAACACGAGATGAAAGAAAAGCTAAAGATGGAAAAAAGAAGACAATTAAAGAGAGTTTGTCACCAACTTTATTCAATGCCCAAACAACACAAATTATTGTTTTATATTCTTTCATATAAACTACCCAATCAATCATGACGACTTGTTGTATTCATATATATCATCATCACAAATTAAATTTTAAAAAATCAAGTCATTGACTGACCTAATAAAAATTATTCATTTAACATGAACTCATTTATCAAACATTTTACCATCAACAATAGAAATTCATTCATGCTACTATTGTGTGTAACATTTAAAAAAAAAAAAAAAAAAAAAAAAAGATTGGTTGAAAGAAGATAAACCAAAGAGAGATGCAAAGCGCTTTGTTTAGGGAACATAACCCCACTTAACAGGAATAAAGCCATCACCCCAAAGCTCAAAGCTAAAGCAAAGGTAATACCCCTTTTAAACACACAAACCGTATTATATTCTTCCTTTTCATCTGAAATTAAACACCCATGAATCTTTCAATTCAAACTTTGAACAAACTACTACAAAGACACCCATCATCACCCTTTAAAAAAGCTTCATACTTTGTTTCCAGACACAATGAAACCACAAAAAAGAAACATGTCACAGATCAAATATCATCATCACTATCTCAAGAATGTAAGATTATCATTGATCCACAGAAACTTCTTGCAATTTCACCTTGGTTTCCGCACCTATTTCCATACCCGCAGTTAGGCTCGTTCAGGCGGTTGTCTTGTGTTAGTAACTTTCCTGAATATAAAAGGCATTAATGACATGCCAATGCATGCAAAATCATTAATGCTGAATGCAAATAAGAATGATAATTAATTTCTATACCCACCCCCCATAAAAAGTGTTGTAATATATATTATAGTTGGCTGTCATTAGGGTTAGGCCCATTAGCTAAGCTCGTTAGTGTCCTATGCTTACATGTAATCCATCTTATATATTTATTTGCAATCATCTTTAACAATAACCGCATTAGCAGAATCCATCTTGTAAGGTATTCGACATTAAAACATCATTTACAAGATTAAATGGACACATGTATATATGCTTTCAGATTTATAAAGATTAACTTTGAAAGTAGAACTAAGCAGAGTTTCAATATGAATCTTTTTAACATCAAAATATGTAATATGATATAAACATGCAATGAAGATGAAACTGCAAGTGTTTGCATACCTGTTGTGAATAGGATCAGGTCCATTTGGTACTCGTCTTTTGCTCACGTGATTAAGAACCAAACCCTTGTGCCTTCTTGTTGCTGCTTTTGACATGGTAAAACTAACACTTGCAGTGGGTAGAATTGCACCCAGTGTGATTGTGGAAACACTGAACAACAAATAGAAGCAAACCAATACAAGTCCCCTGAAAACCACATTGTTGTTCCTCCTCATGATTCAATCTACCTATTTTACCCAAATTACCCCTCTAGATGTATAGTCCAATATAGAATATTGGGTGGTCAAAATGTATGGATGATGATAAACTTATAACAATCATGGTGTTTTTGGCATCAAGATAATGCATCTCCCCCCTTTGATATAGAAGTTGGCCACACACACACACACACAGAGAATAAAGCAGTGGAAGGTAAGGTGTGTGTAATTTTTTTTAACTTGGAGGGTAAGAGAGACTACTTTTCTTTAAAGATGGAATACTACTAACAATTCTGTTGCACTTTTTCTTTCTCAGAGAGATGTTATTAGATAAAAGGTAAAAAAATAGATCAACTTTTGACAAGCATTCTTGCTTTAGGTTGTGAGAGGGTCCACAAAATTAACTTACCAATGCTTTGTCATGCACTTGTAACAAAGATTTCCCCTACTCCTAACTTATAAATATGCTTAAGAATATAATGAATTATGTGCAAATTCAGTTAAAAGTACAGTTTAGGAAATCAATACCTGTGTTGAGAACAACTTTTGGTAAAAAAAAAAAAAAGGACGGTTCTGATGCCCCTTCATTGTTTACAGTCCCAGTTCACATTTCTCAGTTTTCACTACAGATTAAAAGAAACTATTAGATCCCAAGTTTTAAGTTCAAAAAATAACCTAGATCCTTAGTCGCGGTTGCATATAAAAGATGAAAGGAACATATCGAACAAACGTGTCATAAATCTTGAAGTATGACTAACACCACTTTATGGTATCTAGAGTTGTAGACATATAGCTTTCTTTTTGTCTTATGTGAAGAAAAACAAAATAGGTTGCCTTCCTAAAACTCAAAGTATATCCAGTGGTCCACTGTTACCGTTCAAACAAACTTGTTTCCTACTTTGCTAGGAATATACATTATGTCCCTGTCCCTGTATACCTTCATTTAAGTTCTAAAGATTCAGCTTCAGTGATATTTTTTTGTTTCAAATTCATAATAAACTTTCATAATCCATGACAATTATAAATTAAATGCAGGTTTATACTAAGATACAGATTGAAAAGCTAGTAAGTATGTTCACAAGGGACCCACATGTTTCCAGCATATCTGTTTGGAATGGATACTCCACGACCTATGGATTGATAAGATATTTGAAACAATTTAAATGTGGAAAAACATAATGGATAGGTAAAAGGAATAAAAAAAGCTAACATACTATAAATGAATGTCACCAATCAGAGATGATTCTAAAATTTGTTCCATTGAGATCTCATAGTCCACTAACATATATGGAGGTGTGACACTTATGTAATTAAACAAGCACCTTTTGTGCAATCCAAATTACTTTCTACACACAGTGTGTACACCCAAATTATCATGAAAGCCATTTCAGTTTAAATGAGGTCGTAGATCATCCGAAACAATCCATGGATCCATCTCTACAAAAGTCACGTGCAAACTTGCAATAAAGAGGTAGAATCAGCTGGGTTATAATGTTTTGAAAAATAAAATAGAAATTAATAAAAGAAATGATAATAACTCAGAGCATCCTCAACTGATAGCCTCTATGCCAACAGATCAGGTGCCGTTGTATAAATCTACCAATCAAGCCACCAGCAGCTTAAACAATGTAGATTTTTTTTTACTACAAAACCATAAAAGAAAACCATTTTTTTTATTCAAAATGAAAGCTGTGTGTATCACACTTTCATTTTGTGTTGATTTTAATTCAAACAGAGAATACTACTTGCAATATACCCAAATATGCACCTTTGACTCCTTCCATCATTGGGGGAACATCCATGCCTTTTGGTTAAAGTAATTTTTTACTTTGTGCTTACCCTCTAAGAAACTACCAGTTATAACTTCAATGGTCATTATTCTCTCTATTTTTTTAAAAAAAAATCGTTGGTTTCATAAAAGTTTTGTATAGATGGTGTGGCTTTTTGAATTATGTTGTAAAAGTGGTGGGTTCACGACTTGTAATAGTAAATCCAAGCTAATGGAATTTTGTTTGACCTGCATTCGCTATGTGCGGAGGCAAATTCATTTTTAAATTTTTTTTCTTTTTTAATTTTCATTTTACATTAAGTTTAGTTTTTCTCAAGTAATTTATAATATTTAGAAAATTCCAAACACAACTTTGTTTGATTTCATTTCGATGTGAATCTTATTGAAGAGTTGTATATTTGGATTAAACATAGCTATATATTTAAATTTATTTAAATAATAATATTATAAATTATTAGAGAACAACTAGATTATATGCAAGATGAAAATTGGAAAACAACAAAAAGAATTTTTTTTAAATCAATTCACTTCTACACATAGCGAATTCAGTTGAAACCAAAATCCAAGCAACTTGAATTCATTATAACAAGTAGTGAACCACTATTTTTACAACATGTTTAAAAAATCCACCATTTGCGCACACACTTAACTAAAAACAACTATTTATACTTAACTAAAAACAACTATTTATACAAAAACTTCATCATTTGGAATGTATGGTATGTACAAATCACGGCAAAGGAAAGCTATTTTACAAAAAATCTAGTAATCGCAACACTGTTAAAGTCTAACAGAGTTCCACTGAAAGCAATCAAAGGCATAAGCAAACATAACAGTTGTTTTTAAAAATCCAATTTGCCTTAAAGTAGGATTTATAATTGACTTGATCTAGTGACCCAAACCAGAATTTAAAAACAAATCTACTTAGACAACGCATCTTATTCTTTCCAATCAAAATCAACCACCTTTCTTTCCCATCAAACCAATTTGAATACTAAAAATGAAGACAGTTTTCAACCTTTTTTTTTTTTTTTTGATCTGTACTTTAGGTTCCATGTATTGTGACAGATCTTTCTTTTAATTCCTGTATCTCACTGGACACGGAGACTGCAGCCATCGAACCCTAAACAACCATCGGGTGAATAGTTATACATAAAATCAAGCAATAGCATTCATTACAGTCCTGAAACTATGGAATTAAAAATGGAATAATATAACTCTACAATAGACTTCCATATTCATACATGGAAAGTCTAATTAATTCAACTGAAGAACCAACGTAAATGTAATCTACAAAACTTGTGAGTCACTTTCTTTTTTTTTTTGTATAATTTCTTCTTGACTAAATCAAATCCTGATTCAATTGAGATCGAGATGGATGCAAATGCATAGTTTTGGTTCAAAATTAAAGCGATTGGCAAACCTTGGAAATATTAGGATCAGTGAGGGATGGATCTCCTCCGTCGAATGTATCAAACCCCGTGGAAACCGAATTGTCAGGGATTTGTGAAACAGGACTGAAGATCAACCGGATGTGGGTTTTAGAACTGTAAGAGTTTTAAGGGCTATCTTTGTAATAAACAAAGTAACAACTAAATTTTTTTTTTTAATAACAAAAAACTTTGGCAAATTTTTGTCAAACTAATCACTCAAATTTCTGTCATTTAGATGCCGTTTTATACGTCACTTTAGACTCTACGGGCCACATGTCGGCGGCTTCGCCGTGGTCTAAATGGGTGTTTAAAACCTCTTTTCTACCGGCGTCTTAAGACGCTTGTAGACGCCCAATTTAGACACCGGCTTAAATCTCGCATGTTGCTCGGATCGATCGGCTTGGCGTCGTCTTAAAGCCCTTAAAGCGGCGTCTTTAGACGTCGGTTCAGAATGGATGTGACATTCCCTAATTTGACGGCTTAAAGATATCAGAATAAGTGTCTGTTAGACTTCAAAAAGACGTCTTAGACGCCGGTTCTGAATGGATTTGACTTATGTGATTAATCGCCACCTACCGCATTCATTGCCTCGTTTGAATCGAAAACTTTTGTTTTCTGGTTTATATAGCGGGAAAATAAATATATCAAAAAAAAAGTTTCGCAAACTTATAAAAGAACATAGTGTTACAATAATGTTCAACAAAAATCCAAGATTTGACTTTATCTTATCGAGTTATTTCAGGTTATTGTTTTAAGAGTATGTTATTATTTGCACACTTCCCTATACACACACACACATGTATATATAAACGTATACACACACAGACACACACACACACACACATATATATATAGGGGAAGGTTATTTTGAAAACTCATTTGAGTTGAGAAAACTTATTTTGAAATATGTGTTATAATTCCTTTAAAATACCAAGTGTCTAGTTTTTAAGAAATTTCGGTATTGATGACGTATTTTTGTAAATAACCATTTTTTTATTCATCAAATTTAAACAATTATCATTATAAATTTCATCTAAATATAGTTTAAAATCATATGTATAATACATAAATATACATGAAATTCATATACATAATTTTGCAATAGACATTTGTTAAATAGAGTAACTTTTGAGGATTCCTGTTTCATATCAGTTTCTGTCCCATGAGTTCAATGGGGTCTTAAAAATAGCAAACTTTAGATTTAAATTCTGAAAATTTACATATATATACTTCAAGATATTATAAACAACTTTTATTTAGAAAAAATTTCAAGATTTGGCTTGCAAAGGGGTCAAAACAGTCACACAAAGTGTAAGTCATTGATGTTCCTGTTTTGACAGATTCTGTCAAGTAAGTTTAGCCATACTTTTAATATAGCAAAATTTTGAGTTAAATTATGAAACTTTCCAGTCTTTTAACTTTTGTTTTGAAATGTTTTCATGATTCGAATCTTAAGTAGTTCAAAACAGTAGCACAAGTTAGGGGGTACAATTCCGCGCACTAATCTTGTGAAGGCGGTTAGGGACATCATTTGGTCGAGTTAGAAGGTGAATAAGTAGTCCTTGAAAAGCTAAGACACTGAACTTAGTCGTGGAACTTGAGTTTGTTCAGTTTGATGCTGTTGTGATCATTTTATGACTTGTTGAATTCGTGATAAATTTCTGCCAGATTTAAGTAATGTATGTTTGTGTGTGTATTAAAGTATATATTATGTGAAACAAGGTTTTGAGACTTTATACCCTTAATGGAGCTGAAGATGATGAATAATAATAAGAATCTTGAGATAGAACAAGCTTGAATCTCTTCTTGAACTTCTTTTGACTTGGTTCTTGCATCAAAACTTCCAAAACTTGAAGTAGATCACCAAGAACTTCCAAGTTCTTGATGAATGATGAAGAAAGAAAGTTTGGAAATTGTAATATGTTGATGGAGGTGGTGGGTTACGAAAATTAGAGAGAGGAAAGGAGAGATGTAGTGTGTTCAAGTGGGTAAAATGATTTATATAGAATTCTTCAAGATTCTTTTAAATTATGTAGAGATTTTTGTTGGATTTCTCAAGATCTCATTTGATCTTGTTAGCCCTCATGTTGACAAGTGTCTCATACTTGTCAAATTATTAAAATGTGTAGGTTAAAACTGGTATAAAGTGAGTATTATGGTGATTAAATCTTATATTGGGTATAAATTTGGTATTATTTCTATGCAATAACTTTTCAATAATTATTAAAATATTGAATCTTACTAAAATAATTACATTTTGGTGACTAATAATAATATCAATTGATCTTTGGTGTATTATGTCTGTATTATCCGGCTAAAACACGGATATCTTCTGTTGTCTGAAAATTAACCAAGTAAATTAACAATTTGCGGTTTTTTCTATGTTAACTTAAATTTGTAGTTATGAATTATTATATCATGCTAACTTAAGCCTAGTGATTACATTCGTTAACCGAGTTGTCTCTAATGTTTATTTTAAGTAATTCGAGTGAAATTAACAATGCAAAACTAAACATTTTGGAAGGAATATACGTTGATAGAATTAAATAAATTTAATCAATAATAATCAACTTTGAATATGCTAACGATGTTACGTAAGTCAAACCTGAAAGTTGACGGGTGTCACAGTCTCCCCTAGTTAGAAGAATTTCGTCCCGAAATTCAATTGTTGTTGTTTGTTGAGACAATATTAGGAAACAAGTGAGGGTATTTTTGTTTCATGTGATCCTCACGTTCCCATGTGAATTCAGGACCACGTTTGGCCTCCCAACGAACCTTCACGATTGGAATACGGCTACGCTTTAGTTGTTTGACGCCCCGATCCATGATTTCAACGTGCTTTTCCACGAAATGCCTAGTGTGATCTATACGAATATCTTCCAATGGAATTTGAAGATTATCATCAGCTAGGCATTTCTTAAGGTTGGATACATGGAAAGTATCATGTACGTTGCTAAGCTCAGTTGGAAGTTTAAGTTTGTATGCTACGAGACCAATCCTTTCTAGAATTTCAAAAGGTCCAACGTATCTAGGAGCTAGTTTTCCTCTTTTTCCAAAACGAATAGCTCCTTTCCAAGGAGAAACCTTGAGCAAGACTTTGTCACCTATTTGAAATTCGAGTGGTTTCCTACGTTTATCAGCATAACTTTTTTGTCGATCTCTTGCTGCCTTAAGTCTTTCTTGGATAACGGAGATCTTATCATAAGTTTCTTGGATAAGCTCGGGACCGGTGATTTGGGAATCGCCTACCTCAATCCAGCAAATTGGTGTTCGACACTTCCGGCCATAGAGAGCCTCAAAAGGTGCACATTTAATGCTGGTGTGATAACTGTTGTTGTAGGAAAATTCAATAAGAGGTAGGTGTTTATCGCAACTTCCCCCGAAGTCGATCACACAAGAACGTAGCATGTCTTCTAAGGTTTGAATAGTTCTCTTGCTTTGACCATCTGTTTGAGGATGGTATGATGTACTAAGGTTGATTTGAGTTCCCAATTATTTCTGTAAGGATTGCCAAAAGCAAGAGGTGAAACGACTATCACGGTCGGAGATGATAGATAATGGGACTCCGTGACTTTTCATAATCTCATCGATGTAGAGTTGAGATAATTTTTCCATCTTGTAATCTTCCCGAATAGGGAGGAAGTGTACTTATTTGGTGAGGCGATCAACGATGACCCAAATGGAGTCATGTCCACGAGGGGTTCTGGGTAACTTGGTGATAAAATCCATAGAGATTTGTTCCCATTTCCACTGTGAAATTTCAGGTTGCTGGAGAAGACCAGATGGTTTCTGATATTCGGCTTTGACCTTGGAACAAGTAAGACATCTGCCTACGTAGAGGGCAATATCTCTTTTCATTCCCGGCCACCAATAAGGTCCCTTCAAGTCGTGATACATCTTATCTGCGCCAGGATGTACGAAATAACGAGATTTATGAGCTTCATTTAAGATGAGTGTCCTTAGGTTTTCTTATTTTGGAATCCACATTCGGCCCAAGAAATAGAGTATTCCGTCGGGTCTAGATTCCAGGTGGCTCTCGGCTCCACATGCCAACTCTTGTTTCAACGTACCGACTTTTCGGATTAACTTGGCTAACTGAAAATAGTGAGATCACAGGCCCAACAAGATATGGAAAGGCCCAGTATGGCCAAGACAGGCCCAATAGAGCCAAGGTAGGCCCAACAGAGCCAATGTAGGCCCAATAGAGCCAAAGTAGGCCCAATAAGCCCAAGGGTGGCCCAGTAAGGCCAAGATAGGCCCAATGAGTTTAAGGTAGGCTCAACTGTATTTGAGAAGTCCAATTGGATTAATTTAGCCCAAGAAATGTTTTAATAGGCTTAATTAGTGACAATCCGGCAAATTCGGATTAACCCCGTTAGTCCGGAAGTGACAGAAATAATCCAAAATTAAGCAAAATTGAACTACAAGTTATAGAATTAATCAAATTAGGTTTAGAGATATCCAATTTAATAGAATTTGATTTGTTAAGGAGTAAAATGATCAATTTTGACTTTTACAAGTCAAAATTCGGCTAAATAGTTAATTAAATTCGAAATTCGCATTAAATTTAAGTTAAAACCAAAATTGATTAACCTTAATCATGTTATTGATGATTAGTATCAGTTTCCATACGTTATAAGATCAGTAAGTTGTCGAATTTAATAAAAAAATCAACTCTTGAGTTCGAAACCGTCACTAGTGACCATAAACTCACACAAATCGATTGAAATTCACACAATTGAATATCCATATACACTAATCGTCTTCCTTAGAGGGATTAGCACAATCCAATTCAATCTCATAAGCTGTGGATAGAGGATTCGATCGGGAGGTGGCCGAACTCGAAGCTCATAATCGATCTTATTGAATTGCATATCAAATCAAGTAAGTATTTACTCCTACATCTTCTAACAGGGCCGACTAGGGATAACCACATCCTAATTTCATCCTTTAACATCGGATTATCTGAATTCGATTGCTAGGGTTCATGCTATGAACATGTTTAGGGTTTTCTATTAAAAGGGATTTAAAAGTCGAATTAAAATATATGGTCAGCTTTGGAACACTTCAATAAGAGAAATACCTAAGTTAATTTCATCAAAACATTATGAATTCGTAGTGTTCGATTCTAGGGTTCTTGATGAGAAAACGATTTGGGGATTTCATAGCAAACGAATTGGAAAATCAAATTAATATGCATGGGTACTTTCAGAAACCTTCGATCAAGCTAAGACATATTCCAATTTCATGTAACGATCACGAATCGATTGAATTCTAGTTCTAGGTTTCTTTGGGTTAAACGATTTGGGGGTTTCGGTTCGAATAAGTTTGATAATCAAATTACTTTACATAGTAAGTTTCAGAAGACTTCGATTATTCTAGTTGGCATGTTAATTTCAGCAAACTATAACGAATTGTTAGTATTCGAGTTTTAGTTTTTTTAAGATGAAACCGGTTAGAGGTTTTTGAACCAATTGGATGTGTTATTCAAATTAAAACAACCTGTAGATTCGATTTAATCACAGGAATCATAGCCCTGTGGTTCTAGGATCAATTGGGTTCGAATTTGTGGTCAATTAGGTGTTGGATGCTTCGGCTATAGTGACAAAAGAAAAACCAGTTAGTTGAGTATTTAAAACAATTAATTCCGGATGTCTAATGCGAAACCCTAGCGGGCGGTACTGGTTAGATGCGTGTGTGTTGGAGTTGGGGGTCGCGGGTTCGAGTCCGGGCCCAACCATTTTTTGGGTTTTAATACTAATTTAGTATTTTGATTATAACTTATTCGTTCTAACTCCGATTCGATCCGTTCAAGTTGCGTTGGAACCGTAACGAGAATACGAACGTATTAGAATAATAAAATTCATATTTTAACCCGAAAACGAAATCGCGTATAATTACGATTATTTAAATAAAATCAAATATGATTTTATTTAAACGATTTCAAAGGCACGCGTATATACGTATGCACATTCTTAACACTTTAACATACGTGTGTTGATACGTATGTGATTCCAAGCACAAAACAACTATTCGAATAACACTGAGTTATTATTAAACCACAGATTCTTCGTAGAGGATTTCTACGCAAGTCCACAAGTGTTTGATCATTCTGCTAAAACCAAAGGTGCGTACACGGCCCCTTTCTTATTTTAAACTGTTTTGGGGGAGAAAACATGTGCAACAAACTAATTTTTAGATACATATCACTTGCATGAGTTAGCTGTTTACATTATGTGACAACATAGCAAATTGAAAGTCCTTACACACCTCGAACCGTTTAGTTTGCTGTAACGCAAAGCGTGGTAGTTGGAAATAGATCTATTAGGTTTGACAAACCTCACCTGGTAGATGGGATCTACGCAGGTGTTTGACTGACCAAACACATTTTACTATTGTTGTGCTAGACAATAGTGGCAAGGCAAAAACATGCTATAGCATGGCAATTCGTCAGCTTCGGTGTCGACCACTTATGTAAATAGTTTATATGACTAGCTATCATGACTGTGCATGTGTGATTATGTTATCTACAACTTGATATTCAACTGCTGTTTTGAACATTGTGAATACTTAAAACCTGTGTTATGCACCAACCTTTGTGTTGACTTGATTTACATGTTTTCTCAGGACGCTAAGGCGCGCAATAAAGACTGGCATGGACTAGGAGATAGAGTCGCATGCATTTTAAACATTCTAGATATTTGGATTTGATCATTTGAAACTTTGTATTGTATTTTACATTTTTCAACTGTTACTGGTTTTATAACGCTTCCGCAACTTTTTGAAAACTCTGATATTATGTTTTTAAGACTAAAGTATGATTTGAAATTCATATAGAGGTCTTCGTTATGTCTAATGATCTGAGATCCTGGTTTGTCACGTTCCCAAACGGTATGATTCCGTTAGTTGGAAATTGGGGGTGTGACAGATTGGTATCAGAGACATTGGTTATAGCAAACTAGGTTTGCATTTGTAGGCTTAGACTATGACTGCTAGACATTAGACACATATGTTTATACATATTACTTGGAAATTACATATGACATTATGTAATTGACTTGTTTACACGTTCCATGGCACTGCACTTACATATGGTATTATGTAACAGGCATGGCATCATCATCAGTACCTTACATTTACATTGATGATTTTGAGGACGAGGAACCGATAGTTCCAGCACCACCATCATCACCACCACCACCTATTCCATCTCCTCCACCATATGAGAGGGATGACTCAGATCCGGAGGAGGACCCAGACGAGGATCCCGAGGAGGATCCTGATGAGGACCCGGATGAGGATCCGGAGGGGGAGCCAGTGGAGGGCACTCAGCAGATCCCTGCTGAGGGACCTTCTACACATCCACCACCAGTATTGGATGCTCCTGAGCCTAAGAGGCAAAGGACGGACGCTGAGGAGATCGCCAAACTGCGCGAGGATTTGTACGAGGCAGAAGATAGGATCGCACAACACTCTCAGGAACAATGGGATGCTAATGAGAGGCAAGAGGAACTTGCCCATCTGGTTCATGATATGCGGAATGAGATGATTAACTTGATTGATCGTCTTGAAGCTTCAGAGAACCGAGCTGAGATCTTGGAGGGCAGAATAGAAGCCTTGGAGGATTTAGTAGCATCAGACAATGATGAGGAGGATGAGGAGAATGGAGAGGAAGAAGGGGAGGAACCAGCACCAGTTGTTGATTCCGATCCTGAATCCACCGTTGAGGATGATTGATTTTTCTTTGTTTGTTTTGTTTAAACTTATTAGGAACGGGTTGTGTTCCTACATTAGTAGTTTGAAAACTTATGTTTCATTTCAAAAGTATTGTACTCAAAGAAAGTTTCTATATATTGAAGAATTATTATTTAATCCCAACAGTTGTGTTGATTTATATTATATGTTGCGTTTGTTGTTTTACTTACACATGTTACATTAGACTTTGCAAGCATGCTAACACTTCTTGTAAATAGGAAACTAATGGCTGAGGGAAACGTACATATGACAGTTGCTGAGCTCAACGAGCTAATTAACAACAGAGTCGCTGAGGCAATCGCACAGTATGCTCAGACACACAACACAGGGCCACAGGGTCCAGCTGGGGGATTGGTTAACCCACAAGTCTGCACGTTCAAGATGTTCTTGGACTGTAAACCACACAATTTCAAAGGGTCGGAGGGGGCCATTGGACTCCTTCGGTGGATTGAAAAGGCGGAGTCTGTGTTTGAAATGTGCAACTGCCCTGACGAGAGCAAAGTGAAGTTTGCAACGGGGACATTGGAGGGTCCAGCATTAACCTGGTGGAACTCGAATGTTCAGACTCTGGGGTTGGGTGAGGCAAATGCCTTAACATGGAATGACTTCAAAACTTTACTGCAAGAGGAGTACTGTCCTCGCAGTGAAATGCAGAAGTTGGATGAGGAATATTGGCACCTCAAGATGGAGGGGTCAAATATTGAAGAGTACACGACCAGGTCACATGAGTTGGCCAGACTGCTACCACACATGGCTACTCCAGCCAGCAAGTGGATTGAAAGATACATTGGAGGACTAGTGCCTCAGATTCAGGGGTTGGTTACTTCAGCAAATCCCACCACCATCCAACAAGCTGTTCGTTTAGCGCATCAGCTTACTGATCAGGCAGTGTTACAGGGGACTCTACCTAAACGAACATCTGCTACCAAGGTGGGAGATCATAAAAGGAAGTGGGAAGGTAACAATTCCAAGGGTCACAACCAACAATCATATCAGCAAAACCGGAAGCAAGACTCAAACAAGTCTTATCATAATTCCAGCAGTGGTCAGCAATCATCATCATCGGGGGTTATGTTGGTAAACACCCCAAGTGCAACAGGTGTGGGTATCATCATGCAGGTAATCAGTGTGATAGAGCTAAGTGCCAGAGGTGTGGCAAGATTGGACATGCGGCTAAGGATTGTCGCGGGGAGCTACAGAACAACCACAACAACCAGAATAATAACCAGAACAACGCACAGAAGGGTTGTTATGAGTGTGGCAAGATGGGACACTTCAAGAAGGATTGCCCACAACTCAAGAAAAGTGGGGAGAATAATAATGCAACAGGCAACGGCAACGGCAATGGTAATGGTAATGGCACCAACAACAACAATAATAACAACAACAATGGTGCTAGAGGCAGGGCGTTTGTGATTGGAGGACGTCAGGCACGGGAGGATCCCAACATCGTTACGGGTACGTTCCTCTTAAATAATCACTATGCCTCTATGTTATTTGACACTGGTGCCGATCGGAGTTTTGTATCTAGTTCACTTGCTAAGTTGCTAAATGTTAGTCCCACTGCCTTAGATAGTCCATACACTGTGGAATTAGCTGATGGTAAGTTGATAGTAGTGGAAAATATTTTTAAGGGATGTATACTTGATTTGATGGGTCAAACATTAGAGATTGATCTGATGCCTATTGCCTTAGGCAGTTTTGATGTGGTTATTGGCATGGACTGGTTGTCCAAAAACCAGGCTGAAATCGTATGCCATGAAAAGATTGTTCGTATACCTCTTCCGCAGGGAGAGACATTATATGTACAAGGCGAGAAGAGCAGTACGCCACTGCGTCTCATATCTTGTATGAAAGCACACAAATGTCTGCGTAAAGGTCATACAGCAGTTATAGCACTTATAACTGAAAAGCCGGTGGCTGAAAAGAAGATTGAAGATATACCAGTAGTTTGTGAATTTCCGGAGGTGTTTCCAGAAGATTTGCCGGGATTACCGCCTATCAGACAGGTGGAATTCCGAATCGACCTTACACCAGATGCAGCATCGATAGCTAGGGCGCCTTATCGACTTGCACCGTCTGAGATGCAAGAGTTATCCACACAATTGCAAGAGTTGTTGGATAAGGGTTTCATACGACCTAGTTTTTCACCGTGGGGAGCTCCAGTTTTGTTTGTAAAGAAGAAGGACGGGACTTTCCGTATGTGTATCGATTACCGGGAATTGAACAAGGTCACTATCAAGAACCGGTATCCGTTACCCAGAATTGATGATCTGTTCGATCAGTTGCAAGGTTCGAGTTACTACTCGAAGATTGATCTCAGGTCTGGTTATCATCAACTAAGAGTCCAGGAGGAGGATATCCCGAAGACAGCATTCAGGACACGCTATGGCCATTATGAGTTCTTGGTCATGCCATTTGGGTTGACAAACGCTCCAGCTGTATTCATGGATCTCATGAATCGTGTTTGTAAACCTTATCTTGATAAGTTTGTCATTGTTTTCATCGATGACATTCTCATTTATTCACAATCTGAGGAGGAACACGCTGAACATCTTCGATTACTATTGGAATTATTGAAACAGGAACAACTGTACGCTAAGTTCTCGAAATGTGATTTCTGGATGCGAGAAGTACAATTCTTGGGGCATATAGTTAATGAAAAGGGCATACATGTTGATCCAGCGAAGATTGAAGCGATTAAGAATTGGGAAGCACCAAAGACCCCTACCGAGGTACGACAGTTCCTTGGTTAGGCGGGTTATTATCGACGATTCATTGAAGGTTTCTCAAAGATCGCTCAACCACTTACAGCTCTTACGCACAAGGGAACGAAGTATAACTGGACGGATAAACAGGAAAGTGCATTCCAGTTATTGAAACAGAAACTCTGTAGTGCACCAATTTTGTCCTTACCGGAAGGGACGGAAGACTTTGTGGTGTATTGTGATGCATCTGCACAAGGTTTGGGATGTGTGTTGATGCAACGGGAGAAAGTGATTGCTTATGCTTCCAGACAACTACGAACACACGAAAAGAATTACACTACTCATGACTTGGAGTTAGGAGCAGTGGTTTTTGCTTTGAAGATTTGGAGGCATTATCTGTATGGAACTAAGTGTACTATTTATACTGATCATAAGAGTTTGCAACATATCTTTGATCAGAAGGAACTCAATATGAGACAACGACGATGGGTTGAGTTGTTGAACGATTACGAATGCGCGATTAAGTATCACCCGGGAAAAGCTAATGTAGTAGCTGACGCTCTGAGCAGAAAAGACACAACAGGAACAAGACGAGTTCGCGCACTTGTGATGACAATACATACTGACTTACCTGACAAGGTACGCAGTGCTCAGCTCGAGGCTTTGAAAACGGAAAACTTAGTACATGAATCTTTACGAGGAATGGAAACACAGTTGGATGTTAAGTCTGATGAAATTCGTTATTTCATTGATCGGTTGTGGATACCTTTGTATGGAGGTTTAAGGGAACTCGTGATGGATGAAGCTCACAAGTCCAGGTATTCAGTCCATCCAGGATCAGACAAGATGTATCATGATTTGAAGGCATTGTATTGGTGGCCTCATATGAAAGCTGACATTGCTAGGTACGTTAGCAAATGTTTGACTTGTTCGAAAGTCAAAGTTGAATATCAGAAGCCATCTGGTTTACTGCAACAACCAGAGATACCAATGTGGAAATGGGAACAGATTTCGATGGATTTCATTACTAAGTTACCCCGTACACCGAGTGGTTGTGATACGATATGGGTAATTGTCGATCGATTAACGAAATCTGCACACTTCTTAGCAATCAAAGAAACTGATAAGATGGAGAAATTGACTCGCATTTACATTAAGGAAGTGGTAGCACGGCATGGCGTGCCAATCTCTATCATATCAGATCGGGATGCCCGATTTACTTCCAACTTTTGGAAATCACTTCACAAGTCATTGGGGACTCGCTTGGATATGAGTACCGCCTATCATCCGCAGACCGACGGTCAAAGTGAACGAACGATTCAAACGCTCGAGGATATGTTACGAGCTTGTGTAATTGATTTTGGTGATAGCTGGGAGAATCACTTACCGTTAGTGGAATTCTCTTACAACAATAGTTATCATACCAGTATTCAAGCAGCACCGTTTGAAGCTTTGTATGGTCGCAAATGTCGTTCACCAGTTTGCTGGGCTGAAATTGGTGACAGTCAGATAACAGGTCCTGAATTGGTGCACGAGACAACAGAGAAGATAGTTCAAATTCGGAACCGTATGGCAGCGGCTCGGGATCGACAGAAGAGTTATGCAGACAAACGTCGCAAGCCGTTGGAATTCCAAGTGGGAGACCGAGTTCTTCTAAAAGTATCACCTTGGAAAGGTGTGATACGATTCGGCAAGCGCGGAAAGCTTAGTCCACGTTACGTAGGACCTTTTGAAATCCTGAAAAGGATTGGTCCGGTTGCGTATCAACTCAAGTTACCGGATGAACTCAGTGGAGTTCATGATGTCTTTCATGTATCGAACTTAAAGAAATGTCTTTCTGATGAGACATTGATTGTACCATTGGAAGAAATACAAGTAGATGAACAGTTACGATTTATTGAAGAACCAGCAGAAATCATGGACCGAGAGGTCAAACAACTTAAGCAAAGTAAGATTCCGATAGTCAAAGTTCGATGGAATTCAAGACGTGGTCCTGAATTCACATGGGAACGGGAAGACCAAATGATGAAGAAGTATCCTCATCTATTCAAAACAGCTACTGCTAACACTGAGAGCGACGTTAAATTTCGGGACGAAATTTCCTTCAACAAGGGGATGACGTGATGTTTCACACATCAACACTGCAAATTTCAAACTGTAAGCACAAACACTTTATTCAATTGATTTTGTTATAAACATTTGTGCTACATTACCTTTTATACATTTTATGTGCTACATTTCATATGTTACATGTTATGGTAGTACATACATGATTAGTTACACATTTTGCTATGTGCAGGGTTGCATAGTACAAACAGTTACAGACACTCACTATGTGTGAGGTTAAACAACACAGAATGATCAAACACAAACAGTCATAGTTAGGTGAACTAACGCAAACAGTCACATTGAACGATCACATTTAGTTGTGATGTGGCAAGCATTAGATTTTGTGTGTGAATACACACAAGCACACGGATGATCAAAGCACACTAACACGTACGATTTAAACTCGTAAGTAGTTTCCTAACTACTCCCAACACTTGTTAATTTTCGGGACGAAAATTCCTTCAACAAGGGGATGATGTGACAATCCGACTTTTCGGATTAACTTGGCTAACTGAAAATAGTGAGATCATAGGCCCAACAAGATATGGAAAGGCCCAGTATGGCCAAGACAGGCCCAATAGAGCCAAGGTAGGCCCAACAGAGCCAATGTAGGCCCAATAGAGCCAAAGTAGGCCCAATAAGCCCAAGGGTGGCCCAGTAAGGCCAAGATAGGCCCAATGAGTTTAAGGTAGGCTCAACTGTATTTGAGAAGTCCAATTGGATTAATTTAGCCCAAGAAATGTTTTAATAGGCTTAATTAGTGACAATCCGGCAAATTCGGATTAACCCCGTTAGTCCGGAAGTGACAGAAATAATCCAAAATTAAGCAAAATTGAACTACAAGTTATAGAATTAATCAAATTAGGTTTAGAGATATCCAATTTAATAGAATTTGATTTGTTAAGGAGTAAAATGATCAATTTTGACTTTTACAAGTCAAAATTCGGCTAAATAGTTAATTAAATTTGAAATTCGCATTAAATTTAAGTTAAAACCGAAATTGATTAACCTTAATCATGTTATTGATGATTAGTATCAGTTTCCATACGTTATAAGATCATTAAGTTGTTGAATTTAATAAAAAAATCAACTCTTGAGTTCGAAACCGTCACTAGTGACCATAAACTCACACAAATCGATTGAAATTCACACAATTGAATATCCATATACACTAATCGGCTTCCTTAGAGGGATTAGCACAATCCAATTCAATCTCATAAGCTGTGGATAGAGGATTCGATCGGGAGGTGGCCGAACTCGAAGCTCATAATCGATCTTATTGAATTGCATATCAAATCAAGTAAGTATTTACTCCTACATCTTCTAACAGGGCCGACTAGGGATAACCACATCCTAATTTCATCCTTTAACATCGGATTATCTGAATTCGATTGCTAGGGTTCATGCTATGAACATGTTTAGGGTTTTCTATTAAAAGGGATTTAAAAGTCGAATTAAAATATATGGTCAGCTTTGGAACACTTCAAAAAGAGAAATACCTAAGTTAATTTCATCAAAACATTATGACTTCGTAGTGTTCGATTCTAGGGTTCTTGATGAGAAAACGATTTGGGGATTTCATAGCAAACGAATTGGAAAATCAAATTAATATGCATGGGTACTTTCAGAAACCTTCGATCAAGCTAAGACATATTCCAATTTCATGTAACGATCACGAATCGATTGAATTCTAGTTCTAGGTTTCTTTGGGTTAAACGATTTGGGGGTTTCGGTTCGAATAAGTTTGATAATCAAATTACTTTACATAGTAAGTTTCAGAAGACTTCGATTATTCTAGTTGGCATGTTAATAATTTCAGCAAACTATAACGAATTGTTAGTATTCGAGTTTTAGTTTTTTTAAGATGAAACCGGTTAGAGGTTTTTGAACCAATTGGATGTGTTATTCAAATTAAAACAACCTGTAGATTCGATTTAATCACAGGAATCATAGCCCTGTGGTTCTAGGATCAATTGGGTTCGAATTTGTGGTCAATTAGGTGTTGGATGCTTCGGCTATAGTGACAAAAGAAAAACCAGTTAGTTGAGTATTTAAAACAATTAATTCCGGATGTCTAATGCGAAACCCTAGCGGCGGTACTGGTTAGATGAGTGTGTGTTGGAGTTGGGGGTCGCGGGTTCGAGTCCGGGCCCAACCATTTTTTGGGTTTTAATACTAATTTAGTATTTTGATTATAACTTATTCGTTCTAACTCCGATTCGATCCGTTCAAGTTGCGTTGGAACCGTAACGAGAATACGAACGTATTAGAATAATAAAATTCATATTTTAACCCGAAAACGAAATCGCGTATAATTACGATTATTTAAATAAAATCAAATATGATTTTATTTAAACGATTTCAAAGGCACGCGTATATACGTATGCACATTCTTAACACTTTAACATACGTGTGTTGATACGTATGTGATTCCAAGCACAAAACAACTATTCGAATAACACTGAGTTATTATTAAACCACAGATTCTTCGTAGAGGATTTCTACGCAAGTCCACAAGTGTTTGATCATTCTGCTAAAACCAAAGGTGCGTACACGGCCCTTTCTTATTTTAAACTGTTTTGGGGGAGAAAACATGTGCAACAAACTAATTTTTAGATACATATCACTTGCATGAGTTAGCTGTTTACATTATGTGACAACATAGCAAATTGAAAGTCCTTACACACCTCGAACCGTTTAGTTTGCTGTAACGCAAAGCGTGGTAGTTGGAAATAGATCTATTAGGTTTGACAAACCTCACCTGGTAGATGGGATCTACGCAGGTGTTTGACTGACCAAACACATTTTACTATTGTTGTGCTAGACAATAGTGGCAAGGCAAAAACATGCTATAGCATGGCAATTCGTCAGCTTCGGTGTCGACCACTTATGTAAATAGTTTATATGACTAGCTATCATGACTGTGCATGTGTGATTATGTTATCTACAACTTGATATTCAACTGCTGTTTTGAACATTGTGAATACTTAAAACCTGTGTTATGCACCAACCTTTGTGTTGACTTGATTTACATGTTTTCTCAGGACGCTAAGGCGCGCAATAAAGACTGGCATGGACTAGGAGATAGAGTCGCATGCATTTTAAACATTCTAGATATTTGGATTTGATCATTTGAAACTTTGTATTGTATTTTACATTTTTCAACTGTTACTGGTTTTATAACGCTTCCGCAACTTTTTGAAAACTCTGATATTATGTTTTTAAGACTAAAGTATGATTTGAAATTCATATAGAGGTCTTCGTTATGTCTAATGATCTGAGATCCTGGTTTGTCACGTTCCCAAACGGTATGATTCCGTTAGTTGGAAATTGGGGGTGTGACAGATTGGTATCAGAGACATTGGTTATAGCAAACTAGGTTTGCATTTGTAGGCTTAGACTATGACTGCTAGACATTAGACACATATGTTTATACATATTACTTGGAAATTACATATGACATTATGTAATTGACTTGTTTACACGTTCCATGGCACTGCACTTACATATGGTATTATGTAACAGGCATGGCATCATCATCAGTACCTTACATTTACATTGATGATTCTGAGGACGAGGAACCGATAGTTCCAGCACCACCATCATCACCACCACCACCTATTCCATCTCCTCCACCATATGAGAGGGATGACTCAGATCCGGAGGAGGACCCAGACGAGGATCCCGAGGAGGATCCTGATGAGGACCCGGATGAGGATCCGGAGGGGGAGCCAGTGGAGGGCACTCAGCAGATCCCTGCTGAGGGACCTTCTACACATCCACCACCAGTATTGGATGCTCCTGAGCCTAAGAGGCAAAGGACGGACGCTGAGGAGATCGCCAAACTGCGCGAGGATTTGTACGAGGCAGAAGATAGGATCGCACAACACTCTCAGGAACAATGGGATGCTAATGAGAGGCAAGAGGAACTTGCCCATCTGGTTCATGATATGCGGAATGAGATGATTAACTTGATTGATCGTCTTGAAGCTTCAGAGAACCGAGCTGAGATCTTGGAGGGCAGAATAGAAGCCTTGGAGGATTTAGTAGCATCAGACAATGATGAGGAGGATGAGGAGAATGGAGAGGAAGAAGGGGAGGAACCAGCACCAGTTGTTGATTCCGATCCTGAATCCACCGTTGAGGATGATTGATTTTTCTTTGTTTGTTTTGTTTAAACTTATTAGGAACGGGTTGTGTTCCTACATTAGTAGTTTGAAAACTTATGTTTCATTTCAAAAGTATTGTACTCAAAGAAAGTTTCTATATATTGAAGAATTATTATTTAATCCCAACAGTTGTGTTGATTTATATTATATGTTGCGTTTGTTGTTTTACTTACACATGTTACATTAGACTTTGCAAGCATGCTAACACTTCTTGTAAATAGGAAACTAATGGCTGAGGGAAACGTACATATGACAGTTGCTGAGCTCAACGAGCTAATTAACAACAGAGTCGCTGAGGCAATCGCACAGTATGCTCAGACACACAACACAGGGCCACAGGGTCCAGCTGGGGGATTGGTTAACCCACAAGTCTGCACGTTCAAGATGTTCTTGGACTGTAAACCACACAATTTCAAAGGGTCGGAGGGGGCCATTGGACTCCTTCGGTGGATTGAAAAGGCGGAGTCTGTGTTTGAAATGTGCAACTGCCCTGACGAGAGCAAAGTGAAGTTTGCAACGGGGACATTGGAGGGTCCAGCATTAACCTGGTGGAACTCGAATGTTCAGACTCTGGGGTTGGGTGAGGCAAATGCCTTAACATGGAATGACTTCAAAACTTTACTGCAAGAGGAGTACTGTCCTCGCAGTGAAATGCAGAAGTTGGATGAGGAATATTGGCACCTCAAGATGGAGGGGTCAAATATTGAAGAGTACACGACCAGGTCACATGAGTTGGCCAGACTGCTACCACACATGGCTACTCCAGCCAGCAAGTGGATTGAAAGATACATTGGAGGACTAGTGCCTCAGATTCAGGGGTTGGTTACTTCAGCAAATCCCACCACCATCCAACAAGCTGTTCGTTTAGCGCATCAGCTTACTGATCAGGCAGTGTTACAGGGGACTCTACCTAAACGAACATCTGCTACCAAGGTGGGAGATCATAAAAGGAAGTGGGAAGGTAACAATTCCAAGGGTCACAACCAACAATCATATCAGCAAAACCGGAAGCAAGACTCAAACAAGTCTTATCATAATTCCAGCAGTGGTCAGCAATCATCATCATCGGGGGGTTATGTTGGTAAACACCCCAAGTGCAACAGGTGTGGGTATCATCATGCAGGTAATCAGTGTGATAGAGCTAAGTGCCAGAGGTGTGGCAAGATTGGACATGCGGCTAAGGATTGTCGCGGGGAGCTACAGAACAACCACAACAACCAGAATAATAACCAGAACAACGCACAGAAGGGTTGTTATGAGTGTGGCAAGATGGGACACTTCAAGAAGGATTGCCCACAACTCAAGAAAAGTGGGGAGAATAATAATGCAACAGGCAACGGCAACGGCAATGGTAATGGTAATGGCACCAACAACAACAATAATAACAACAACAATGGTGCTAGAGGCAGGGCGTTTGTGATTGGAGGACGTCAGGCACGGGAGGATCCCAACATCGTTACGGGTACGTTCCTCTTAAATAATCACTATGCCTCTATGTTATTTGACACTGGTGCCGATCGGAGTTTTGTATCTAGTTCACTTGCTAAGTTGCTAAATGTTAGTCCCACTGCCTTAGATAGTCCATACACTGTGGAATTAGCTGATGGTAAGTTGATAGTAGTGGAAAATATTTTTAAGGGATGTATACTTGATTTGATGGGTCAAACATTAGAGATTGATCTGATGCCTATTGCCTTAGGCAGTTTTGATGTGGTTATTGGCATGGACTGGTTGTCCAAAAACCAGGCTGAAATCGTATGCCATGAAAAGATTGTTCGTATACCTCTTCCGCAGGGAGAGACATTATATGTACAAGGCGAGAAGAGCAGTACGCCACTGCGTCTCATATCTTGTATGAAAGCACACAAATGTCTGCGTAAAGGTCATACAGCAGTTATAGCACTTATAACTGAAAAGCCGGTGGCTGAAAAGAAGATTGAAGATATACCAGTAGTTTGTGAATTTCCGGAGGTGTTTCCAGAAGATTTGCCGGGATTACCGCCTATCAGACAGGTGGAATTCCGAATCGACCTTACACCAGATGCAGCATCGATAGCTAGGGCGCCTTATCGACTTGCACCGTCTGAGATGCAAGAGTTATCCACACAATTGCAAGAGTTGTTGGATAAGGGTTTCATACGACCTAGTTTTTCACCGTGGGGAGCTCCAGTTTTGTTTGTAAAGAAGAAGGACGGGACTTTCCGTATGTGTATCGATTACCGGGAATTGAACAAGGTCACTATCAAGAACCGGTATCCGTTACCCAGAATTGATGATCTGTTCGATCAGTTGCAAGGTTCGAGTTACTACTCGAAGATTGATCTCAGGTCTGGTTATCATCAACTAAGAGTCCAGGAGGAGGATATCCCGAAGACAGCATTCAGGACACGCTATGGCCATTATGAGTTCTGGTCATGCCATTTGGGTTGACAAACGCTCCAGCTGTATTCATGGATCTCATGAATCGTGTTTGTAAACCTTATCTTGATAAGTTTGTCATTGTTTTCATCGATGACATTCTCATTTATTCACAATCTGAGGAGGAACACGCTGAACATCTTCGATTACAATCTGAGGAGTCGCATGCATTTTAAACATTCTAGATATTTGGATTTGATCATTTGAAACTTTGTATTGTATTTTACATTTTTCAACTGTTACTGGTTTTATAACGCTTCCGCAACTTTTTGAAAACTCTGATATTATGTTTTTAAGACTAAAGTATGATTTGAAATTCATATAGAGGTCTTCGTTATGTCTAATGATCTGAGATCCTGGTTTGTCACGTTCCCAAACGGTATGATTCCGTTAGTTGGAAATTGGGGGTGTGACAGTAGCGAGTTCTAAAAGCAGTTTTGGGTATGTCCTCCTCTTGGACTCATAATTGATGATAACCAGAACGAAGGTCAATCTTCGAGAAACATGTGGCTCCTTGAAGCTGGTCAAATAAGTCATCGATTCTTGGTAAAGGGTAGCGATTCTTGATAGTTAACTTGTTGAGTTCCTGATAATCGATGCACATCTTGAAGGATCCGTCTTTCTTCTTAACAAAGAGAACTGGTGCTCCCCATGGTGAGAAGCTCGGTCTTATGAATCCCTTGTCTAGTAGCTCCTGCAACTGACTAGACAACTCTTGCATCTCTGAGGGTGCTAAATGGTAAGGTGATTTGGCAACAGGGTTAGCTCCGGGCATGAGGTCAATTCTAAAGTTGACCTGTCGAGCTGGTGGAAGCCCAGGCAAGTCTTCAGGGAATACATCAGGAAAGTCCTGAATGATAGGTATGTCTTGAATGGTTTTCTTCTCGATCTTTTCCTCCACAACGTGAGCTAAGAATGCGTAGTAGTGCTCCCTCAAGTAACTACGAGCCTTCATGCAAGAGACAATCTTCAAGTTTATGGTTTCTCACCAAAGATCTTTAAGGTATCGCCAGATGGCAAAGGAATTCGAACAAGTTTTTTTGAGCATACGATTTCTGCTTGGTTTTTGGATAACCAATCCATGCCCACCACAATGTCAAAACTTCCAAGTGTTATAGGTATAAGGTCGATGGTGAATGGATGATTTACTAATGTTAGAGTGCAGTCTCGAATGATATAGTTGACATGAGTTAGTTTACCGTCTGCTATCTCTATGGTGTTAGGGTGTTCTAGTATAATAGAGTTCCAAGTAATGGTTCAAAAGCAATGGACACAAAACTTTTGTCGGCACCAGTATCAAATAAATTAGAGGCATGGTGATTGTTGACAAGAAACGTACCAGTGACTACGGTAGGTTCCTCTCGTGCTTCGATGGCACCCATGACAAAGGCACGAGCAGGGGCACCATGATGGTTGTTGTTGAGCTTTGGGCATCGGTTCCTGAAATGGTCGGTAGCTCTCCACACTCGAAGCAAGCTTGTCCATTGGTGATAGCGGGAGTCACAGCTACGGTAGTAGTGTTGTTGTCTGGTAGACGACAAGTTGCCACCAAGTGTCCAAATTTCCCACACTTAGTGCATTGACGACAAGGAAAATGGGCAAGGTGATGGTATTTACATTTGTTGCAGAGTGGATGTGACCCCGTATATGATTTCTTTGCAGAAATTGGAGTAGGGGCAATCTGGGCAATAGGGACAGCATGAGTTACTACAGCAAAGTTCTTCATAGTCTTTTGCTTTTTACGATGAGACTCTGTTTTCTTTGATCCTTCAGATTCCACTCTTTTGTCTCCCTTACGGGTAAGTTGGCCGGCTTTGACGTACTAGTCGGTAAGAGCCGCTCTTAGGTGGATTGCTTCTTCAAGAGTGGTAGGCTTGCTACCCATAACAGTGCTTCGAATTTGAAGTGGCAAACCACCGATGTACTTGTCGATCTTACGGGTGAGAGGGGTAACAATGTGAGGAACTAAAATACTTAGTTCTTGGAATCGAGTGATGTAGGCCTTGTTTTCCCCACTAATTTGAACAAGATTCCACATTTCAGCTTCTAGCTTCTTCATTCAATGCTTCGGGCAGAATCGTTCAATAAGAAGGGTCTTGAAATCTTCCCAACGCATGGCCAGGGCGACTTCTCGACCCCTAGTCCTCTTTTCCTCATTCCACCAAGTTAGTGCCTCTTTTTGGAAGGCACTAGCAGCCATCTTGACTTTAAGTTCTTCTGGGCAATCGGTATAGTCCAAAGTATCCTCAATACCTTCAAACCATTGGAGCAGACTTGTGGCTCCTTCGGTTCCTACAAACTTGAGTGGTTTGGTATCGTTGAAGTTCTTGAAGGAGAAGGTGGGTAGGTTTCCACGGTTGTGATTGTTGTTGGAATTCGAGCTGTTAGGGGATTGGAGTGAATCGTTGAGTTGGCTCACCATATTCTAGAAGAATCCCAAATATGATAAAAATAAGAAATTAGTCATTCATGATAAATGATGTGTCGATATCAATGTAAGAATTGAATATTAAGATGGATGTTATTTGACAAATCAAGACACGGGGTCCAAATAGAGGTCGCATTTTCTTGGAAGCACGTACCCACAAACAAGGCGTCCTAAACAATCACCCACGCATA
The DNA here is from genome assembly GCA_009363875.1 of Mikania micrantha. Lineage (NCBI taxonomy): Eukaryota > Viridiplantae > Streptophyta > Magnoliopsida > Asterales > Asteraceae > Mikania > Mikania micrantha. Next base: position 29,391 of record SZYD01000233.1, read on the forward strand.
TCGCAGCATAATTGCTTAAGGAGTCCTTGAATGTACAAGTACTTACCTCTTACAGTCCACACAACTCTCATTGGGCCCTTGGTCATTGACGAGATTTCATGAATTAGGCTTTTGGGCCCATTGTGAGATGGGACTTAGAGTTTAAAAAAACTATCTAAAACATATAAGGGTAGCATAGGTTGTAGTCTAGGTAATTAACTTGGGTTTGTTCCTAGTTCTCTACAACCAAGGCTCTGATACCAACCTGTCACACCCCGCGCCGCGTGAGGAATCCACGACGCTATGACGTATTGTTTTCATAACCAAGGTGCAAGAGTAAACCACAATATTACTAAGATTTCATAATTTTTAAGATAATTGCTTCATAACACGTAAATAAACAAGAAACAAGTAGCATTGACATGATAAACGATTAAAGATAATTATATGAGCTTTTAGTCTTGACCTAGCTTCATTCAACTTCACCTGAAACATGTAGTAATAAAATGTCAACTAACAAAGTAGTTGGTGAGAAACATAGGTTTTTATAATTTAAAAGAAAACGTTGAGTTAGCATATGTTGTACAATTCCAATTCAGCATCTTCACATAAACACATTAATAATACAAATACATGATCATGCAATCAAGCCTATATGTTGAATATGTTGAGATATTGAGGCACAAACCCGTAGTTTGCCCTTATGTTGAATGTTGAGCGGTTTCCATCCTATGGCCATATAGTACTACCGTTTGGCTTGCATGTTCAAGTTAATGATCACATGTTAAAGTTGACATCAAGTATTTCATTAATAAATGTGCATAAGTAAATTAAGACGAATAATAGAATTGTAAATGAAAATGATGAATACATGTTTCACCCCGATGGTTTAGAAATAAAAAGTAAAAGGGGGCTATGAATCTCACTTGTATTATTGATGAATGACTTGTTAGATGCTGTCTTGTACGGAGATTTACTGGGCTCCTACAACATCATATACTTCTTTGAGTTTGTGACTTAGTATAGTTCATGTTATTATGTTTTTAGATTTGGGTCTTTGGGTATTTTAAATTTTGGTTTTCTTTAAAAAATAATCGTGTATTAACTTATTTTGAAATATGTGTTATAATTCCTTTAAAATAGCAAGTGTCGAGTTTTAAGAAATTTTGGTATTGATGACGTATTTTTGTAAATAACCATTTTTTATTCATCAAATTTAAACAATTATCATTATAAATTTCATCTAAATATAGTTTAAAATCATATGTATAATATGTAAATATACATGAAATTCATATACATACTTTGCAATAGACATTTGTTAAATAGAGTAACTTTTGAGGATTCCTGTTTCATATCAGTTTCTGTCCCATCAGTTCAATGGGGTCTTAAAATAGTAAAATTCAGATTTAAATTCTGAAAATTTACATATATATACTTCAAGATATTAAAACAACTTTTATTTAGAAAAATTTCAAGATTTGGCTTGCAAAGGGTCAAAACAGTCACACAAATGTAAGTCATTGATGTTCCTGTTTTGACAGATTCTGACAAGTAAGTTTAGCCATAATTTTAATATAGAAAAATTTTGAGTTAAATTATGAAACTTTCCAGTCTATTATTCTAAGACGTTATGAACAACTTTGTTTTGAAATGTTTTCATGATTCGAATCTTAATAGTTCAAAACAGCAGCACAAGTTAAGGGGTACAATTCTGCGCACTAATCTTGTGAAACCGGTTTGGGGCATCATTTGGTCGAGTTAGAAGGTGGATAAGTAGTCCTTGAAAAGCTAAGACACTGAACTTAGTTGTGGAATTTGAGTTTGTTCAGTTTGATGCTGTTGTGATCATTTTATGACTTGTTGAATTCGTGATAAATTTCTGCCAGATTTAAGTAATGTATGTTTGTGTGTGTATTAAAGTATATATTATGTGAAACAAGGTTTTGAGACTTTATACCCTTAATGGAGCTGAAGATGATGAATAATAATAAGAATCTTGAGATAGAACAAGCTTGAATCTCTTCTTGACTTCTTTTGACTTGGTTCTTGCATCAAAAACTTCCAAAACTTGAAGTAGATCACCAAGAACTTCCAAGTTCTTGATGAATGATGAAGAAAGAAAGTTTGGAAATTGTAATATGTTGATGGAGGTGGTGGGTTACGAAAATTAGAGAGAGGAAAGGAGAGATGTAGTGTGTTCAAGTGAGTAAAATGATTTATATAGAATTCTTCAAGATTCTTTTAAATTATGTAGAGATTTTTGTTGGATTTCTCAAGATCTCATTTGATCTTGTTAGCCCTCATGTTGACAAGTGTCTCATACTTGTCAAATTATTAAAATGTGTAGGTTAAAACTGGTATAAAGTGAGTATTATGTCACACCCCCAATTTTCAACTAACGGAATCATACCGTTTGGAACGTGACAAACCAGGATCTCAGATCATTAGACATAACGAAGACCTCTATATGAATTTCAAAACATACTTTGGTCTTAAAAACATAACATCAGAGTTTTCAAAAATTGCGGAAGCGTTTAAAAACCAATAACAGTTGTAATATGTAAATTACAAATCAAAATCCTCAAATGTTCAAATTCAAATATCCAAAATGTTTAAAATGCATGCGACTCTATCTCCTAGTCCATGCCAGCTTTAATACGCGCCTTAGCGTCCTGAGAAAACATGTAAATCAAGTCAACACAAAGGTTGGTGCATAACACAGGTTTTAAGTATTCACAATGTTCAAAACAGCAGTTTGAATATCAAGTTGTACATAACATAATCACACATACACAGTCATGATAGCTAGTCATATAAACTATTTACATAAGTGGTCGACACCGAAGCTGACGAGTTGCCATGCTATAGCATGTTTTTGCCTTGCCACTATTGTCTAGCACAACAATAGTAAAATGTGTTTGGTCAGTCAAACACCTGCGTAGATCCCATCTACCAGGTGAGGTTTGTCAAACCTAATAGATCTATTTCCAACTACCACGCTTTGCGCTACGGCAAACTAAACGGTTCGAGGTGTGTAAGGACTTTCAATTGCTATGTTGTCACATAATGTAAACAGCTAACTCATGCAAGTGATATGTATCTAAAAATAGTTTGTTGCACATGTTTTCTCCCCCAAAACATTTGGAAAAATAAGAAAAGGGCCGTGACGCCCTTTGGTAGTTGCAGATGATCAAATACTCGTGAACTCGCGGTAAAAGATCCTTACGAAGAATCTGTGTTTAAACAATAACTTATGTTATTCGAAA
>SZYD01000234.1:0-61577 GCA_009363875.1 Mikania micrantha
TACCCACGACCTTGATCATACCTTTCAAAACTAGGTTCTTTTGGCTTTGACCTTTCTTGATCTTCACCTTTAGCCATTAACAACTTCTCTTGATCACTTTCTTTCTCATCAAGATCTTTGATCCTTTCTTCATACGCCTTCAATCTTCCCACAGGCCACAGCCTCTTCAAAGGACATAGTCTCAAGATCCGAGTATTGTTCTATTGAAGCTAAAGATTAATCAACAGAAATGATTGCTATGATATGGTTCATATTTAAAATGGAGCTGGGTTGACCGGCAAAACATGCAGTCAGAAATAAAAATAGATTTGGTAATTATGAAATCATTACAAAAGTAATCTTTTCTAAATCTTTGAATAAAAATGGCTTAGGGTTACTTTAAACCTGTTCGACTGAATAATTCCTAAGTAGACCGCAATAATTCCCAAGTAGACCGCAGACGTTAAAGATCTTGAACATGGTTTACTTATATTTTTGAAATAAGTTTTATTAATTTATTATTATAATAATATGTGTAGGTGAGGGAGGTGAAAATCCATCCCGATTGGTACCGCTTCCTGATGGCTCAATGAACCCCAAAAGAAGTGCAATCAAGCAGGTAGCTAGTGGACGATTTGGGGTTTCAAGTTACTACCTTACAAATGCTGATGAATTGCAGATTAAGATGGCCCAGGTATATTTTCTTGATCTTTCTTCTAAAAAACCAAGTGTCTTCTGTGTCAATTAGTTGATGCATATTGTGGTTAGGGCCTCGTATTCCAGTTGGAACAAAAGTTCCTATTGTTTATGTATTTATGTTAATGGACAGATGATGGTGAATTTGCATCTTTAACCGAATACACACATTTGGCATTTGGTGAGGTTAAATAACCAACAATTGTTTATCGTATGTCGATGATTATATTACTTAGATTTAATTAATTCTTACAGGGTGCAAAGCCCGGTGAAGGTGGTGAACTTCCAGGTCATAAGGTTATTGGAGATATTGCTGTCACGCGAAATTCGACAGCTGGTGTTGGTTTAATCAGCCCTCCCCCACATCATGATATCTATTCAATTGAAGATCTTGCTCAATTAATTCATGATCTGAAGGTAATAACTTATAGTCAAATTTTTTATTTTATTTGTACAACTTTATTAGAAATATTTTTGACACTTGTGCTTTGTTATTGTAGAATGCGAATCCTTCTGCTCGAGTAAGTGTGAAGTTGGTTTCTGAAGCTGGTGTGGGAGTGATTGCTAGCGGTGTGGTCAAGGGTCATGCGGACCATGTCTTGATCTCTGGTCATGATGGTGGAACCGGTGCTTCTAGGTGGACTGGGATCAAGAGTGCCGGGCTCCCATGGGAGCTTGGTCTAGCAGAGACACACCAAACCCTAGTTGCAAATGACCTTCGTGGTCGAACCGTATTACAGACAGATGGTCAACTAAAAACTGGGAGAGATGTAGCCATTGCTGCCCTTCTTGGTGCCGAGGAGTTTGGTTTCAGTACTGCCCCTCTTATCACACTCGGCTGCATCATGATGAGAAAATGTCACAAAACACTTGTCCTGTTGGGATCGCCACCCAAGATCCCGTTCTTCGTGAGAAATTTGCTGGGGAACCCGAACATGTAATCAATTTCTTTTTCATGTTAGCAGAGGAAAAGGGAAATCATGGCTGAGCTGGGTTTTCGAACCGTTAATGATATGGTGGGACGTGCAGATATGCTTGAAGTTGATAAAGATTTAACAAAAGACAATGAGAAACTAAGAAACATCGATCTGTCATTATTACTTCGACCAGCCGCCGATATTCGTCCTGATGCCGCCCAAACTTGTGTACAAAAACAAGATCACGGGCTAGACATGGCTCTCGATCAACAGTTGATAACACTTGCAAAACCTGCTTTAGAAAAGGGTCTACCTGTGTACATCGAGTCACCAATTTGCAATGTGAACCGTGCAGTCGGGACGATGCTTAGCCATGAGGTGACTAAACGATACCACTTAGCGGGGCTTCCAACCGACACTATCCACATCAAACTTGATGGAAGTGCGGGCCAGAGTATAGGAGCCTTTCTTTGCCCAGGCATTTTGCTCGAGCTTGAAGGTGACAGCAATGATTATGTTGGGAAAGGATTGTCAGGTGGCAAGATAGTTGTTTATCCACCAAAAGGAAGCGGGTTTGACCCGAAAGAAAATATTGTGATTGGTAATGTGGCTCTTTATGGTGCAACAAGTGGGGAAGCGTATTTTAACGGTATGGCAGCAGAGCGATTTTGTGTTAGAAATTCCGGGGCTAAAGCGGTGGTGGAAGGTGTCGGGGATCACGGGTGTGAATACATGACGGGTGGGACTGTTGTCATATTGGGTAAAACTGGAAGGAACTTTGCTGCTGGGATGAGCGGTGGAATCGCATATGTTCTTGATGTTGACTCCAGCTTCCGGTCAAGATGTAATTCGGAGCTTGTTGATCTTGACAAGGTTGAAGATGAGGATGATATTTTGACTCTAAGAATGATGATTCAGCAACACCTACGGCACACAAACAGCCAGCTGGCGAAGGAAGTACTTGCTGACTTTGAAAATCTTTTGCCTAAATTTATTAAGGTTTTCCCGAGAGATTACAAGCGAATTCTTGCGACCATGAAAGAAAATGAAATCGCAAAAATTGCTGCTGAAGAAGCGGATATTCGAGAGGAAGATGAGTTGAAGGAGAAAGATGCTTTTGAAGAGCTGAAGAAAATGGCAGTCAAATCATTAAGCGAGTCGATCAATATTCAGGTCAAAGAATTGGTTGAAAAGGCCGAACCAATTACCAGACCATCCCGTGTTGAAGATGCCGTCAAACATCGTGGTTTTGTTGCTTACGAGCGTGAGGGAGTATCATATCGGGACCCAACTGTTCGAATTGATGATTGGAATGAAGTTATGGAAGAGACAAAACCTGGCCCCCTTTTGAAAACCCAATCTGCACGGTGTATGGATTGTGGTACACCTTTTTGTCATCAGGTGAAGCTTTTTTATTATTTCTTTTAAATTCATTATAATGATTTTTAACTTTAATTTTCCCTATTTATATGCTTTTCTAAAATTATTGCATTACAGGATAACTCAGGCTGCCCTCTTGGCAACAAAATTCCTGAATTCAACGAGTTAGTTTATCAGAACAGATGGCGTGAAGCGTTAGATAGGCTTCTTGAGACAAATAACTTTCCAGAGTTCACGGGTCGGGTCTGTCCTGCTCCGTGTGAAGGCTCTTGTGTGCTTGGCATAATCGAAAATCCAGTCTCGATTAAAAACATTGAGTGCTCGATCATAGACAAAGCCTTTGAGGAAGGATGGATGGTTCCCCGACCTCCTCTCAAGAGAACCGGGTAATTACGACTCCCTGTTGAGTTGCTTAATTTTTACATTTTTATTTTTTGTGACTATGAGAACGGGCCTTGGAGTAACTAGTAAAGTTGCTTTGTGATATTGAGATCGTTGGTTCAAATAGTTGTAAACAACCTCCTACATAAATACGTAATGTACATCAGATCGTGAAGCCTGTGCACAAAGCAGGAGCTATAACTAAAGCAATATTTTGTTTTTATTTTAATTTTTCTTGACCATCTATTTTTCTACAGGAAAAAAGTAGCTATTGTTGGAAGTGGTCCAGCCGGGTTAGCTGCTGCTGATCAGCTGAATAGGGTGGGGCATACGGTGACCGTGTTCGAGCGTGCTGACCGAATCGGTGGGCTCATGATGTACGGTGTTCCTAACATGAAGGCTGACAAAATCGACGTTGTTCAAAGACGGGTTGACTTGATGGCTAAGGAAGGTGTGAATTTTGTGGTTAATGCCAATGTAGGAACTGATCCATCATTTTCCATTGAACGGCTTCATGAAGACAATGATGCTGTTGTTTTAGCCTTGGGGGCCACAAAGCCAAGGTATATATTTATCAAGTTGTTGAATTCTTATCAGTCGATTATTTCATCACAGGTACTGTAGAATTGTCGAATCAATTAAAAATTTTCATTGCAGGGACCTTCCTGTTCCGGGACGAGAGCTATCAGGTGTGCATTTTGCCATGGAGTTTTTGCATGCAAATACTAAAAGCTTATTGGATAGCAGTCTCGCCGATGGTAATTACATATCTGCGAAGGGTAAAAAGGTAATTGTAATCGGTGGTGGAGACACCGGTACAGATTGCATAGGGACATCTATACGACATGGTTGCACCAGCATTGTAAATCTAGAGCTTCTTCCCCAGCCACCACAAACCAGAGCACCTGGCAACCCATGGCCACAGGTTCATATATTTTATTTAAATTACTTTTATACCTCTTAACTGTTTAGCCAACAATTTCTTATTTTTGTCATGCAGTGGCCACGCGTGTTCCGTGTTGATTATGGACACCAAGAAGCTGCTACAAAATTCGGGAAAGACCCACGGTCTTATGAAGTGTTGACTAAAAGGTTCATCAGTGACGAGAAGGGGTCAGTGAAAGGGGTTGAGGTGGTGAGGGTTCATTGGGAGAAAGATGAGACCGGTCGGTTCCAGTTCAAGGAGGTTGAGGGGTCTGAAGAGATCCTTGAAGCTGACCTCGTGCTGCTAGCCATGGGCTTCCTTGGTCCTGAGCCAGTTAGTAACTATACCTCTTGTTAATTACATTAATATGGGTTGTTGGTGTTTGCTAAAATGACTTTCTTTTTATTTTTGAACAGACGATAGCGGAGAAACTGGGGTTGGAGAAAGACGGGAGATCAAATGTGAAGGCGGAGTATGGTCGGTTCTCCACCAACGTGGAAGGCGTGTTTGCTGCAGGTGATTGCCGGAGAGGGCAGTCGTTGGTGGTGTGGGCCATCGCAGAAGGACGACAGGCGGCGGAACAAGTGAATAAGTTTTTGTTGAAAGATGAAAAGGATCTTGAAAGCAGTTTGCAAGAAGAGAAGGGGAAGAAAGAGCAACAAGCAGTTCGGACATTATAGATGACACATACAAGATATTAAAAAAAAAAAGAAAAATAAAAAGAAAAAAGAGAGTTATAGAGAGGTGGTTGTTATGTGTGGAAGTTAGTTTTTCTTTTTTCTTTTTTTTTAATTATTGGTTGTTGCTTGTTTTGAACTTTGAAGGAATAAATGTACAGGTGAATCTGTTTTGGTTTATTAGGTGTATTATTATTTTTTATTTTTTTATTTTTGACCGTGAGTACCTACTCACATGTGGTAAAACTCTTGTGTCCCTTTAATATCCGACTAATTGGAAGAAACAGGTAAAACTTGGACGCAAGCAACCGGATTGTTACCTCCAAGAAAAATCGCCTAAAGTAAGAATTGATAATCAGGTATACATTCCAAGAATATCTTTCATTCACATATAATTAGCTTCCTTTCACTTTCGAAAGAGAAGAATTCTGAATAAAACTATTTTATGCTAGAACTATTGACAAATAGCCAAAAACAATCACTATACAAAGTTTGTGTCTGTCTACCTGAATTAGTGTTGGGGCACGAGCAACTCTATGTGGCATTGTTGTCAAAAATAAAGACACCAAATACAAAAGAATAATCCGAGAACTTGAACAAAAGATGCAACAAATTTGAATCAACATGCGTACTACGAAACTGTTAGTAGCATCTTCACTCACAACACTCAAAGATCTTCAAAAGAAGAAAGATCAAAGAACAAAACACATAAAGTAAAAACCCTAAAAACAGATCTTAAAAAATGAGAGATTGAGAGAGGATAAAAGACTCGAACAAAGGAAAAAATATCAACTTTTTTTTTGAACGTCAATTTGGATCACTGACGGGTCATAAACCCACCCGATTATAGCCAGCATGGAACCTCTATTTTGTCCATATCAGGACTTGAACCCGTAACTTCTCCAATATTTAAGCCATATGGTACCTCCCCTCAACCACTTGAGCTGAGGATCATTGGTAAAAAATATCAACTCTCTACCCTCATTTGTAACACACGAACAATATATAAAATGACTTCAGCCTCAAGCCCACAACCCAGACTATATTCGGTCCAATCAGTTACAGCCCAACTTTATCTTCAGCCCAGTTCAATAGCTCACAGCCCAATTCAGTAGATCATTAACTAAAAATATATACACAAATATTAGAACAAAAATATAAAAACATACAAATATAAAATTGACCAAATATAACATATATACCTATATGCATTTTTAACACTCCCCCTCAATTTTATAATGCAAACACGTCATACATTTTAATTTTATTTACTAATACATTGTGTTGTTGCACACGCAACTTTTAGTTAATACGTTAGCTATTTGATTACCTGATTCAATAGACATAGCTTTAATCATAGCAGAAGCAAATATTTCTCTTCGAAAAAATAAGCAAATTTCAAAATGTTTTGTTCGGGCATGAAACACCGGATTTGCAGCAATTGCCAAAGCAACATTGCTATCACAATACAGAGTAATAGGCAAACTTACCTAAATATTAAGCTTAGCCAAAATATTACACAACCATTAAATCTCACGTTGCTGAACACATAGACATATACTTATAGCTTCAGCTAATGATCGAGACACAATATTTTGCTTTTTTACTTTTCTAGGAAACAAAATTTCCTCCAAATACAAAAAAGCAGTTATTGATCTTCTAGTATCAAGACATTTACCCTAACCCTATCGGCATATCCTCAAACATTAAAATCATTAGTTTTCCTAAAAATTATTCCTTTACTAGGAGAACTTTTTAAATATCTTAAAAGTCTTAAAGTAATCTTTAAATGTGAAACTAAAGGTTTATGTATGTATTGACTCAAAAATTGTACAAAATATGAAATATCAGGATGTGTATGAGACAAAGAAATCAATTTATCAATGAGCTTTTGAGGTCTAGTAACATCATCTAACTCTGTAATGTCATTTTTACACATATTGGTAAGCACAAAACGTTGCTCGATAGGAGTATTAACAGGTTTGCAACAACTCAACAAACAACTCTAAGCAATATTTTCTTTGAGATAATCAAATTTAAGAGTTTGTTTTAATAACCTCAATACCAAGAAAATATTTTAACACACCAAGATCTTTAATAAAAAATTAAGATTTCAAAAACTGTTTTACATTATTTATTTCAGACACACTATTTCCTGTTAAAACTATACCATCCACATAAACAACTAATACAAAGTCCTTATTTTTAACAAATAAAGAATGATCACAATTACTTTGAATAAAACCAAGTTCCAACATAATTTCAACTAACTTTTTATTCCACATTCTTGAGCATGTTTTAACCCATACAAAGCTTTATTTAGTTTACATACTTTATTTTAAGTTTTAGAAAAATACCCTTCTAGTGGAGTCATATAGACATCTTCATTTAGATTATCATAAAGAAAAGCATTATTAATATCAAGTTGAAATATAGACCAATCAGAATGAACAGCTAAATTTATAACACACCTTATAGTTTCCATTTTTACAACCAGTGAAAAAGCTTCATTAAAGTCTAAACCTTCCCTTTGCTTAAACCCTTTTGCAACTTACCTAGCTTTGTATCGTTCTATTTCACCAGTTGACTTGTCTTGAGCTTATAAACCCATTTACAACCAATAGGTTTCCTATCTTTTGGTAAATCAACTAAACTCCAAGTATTATTTCTACTTACGACTTCCATCTTCTCAATCATAGCATTCACACAATTTACATCAGTTTTAGCTTGATTATATGTTTTAGGTTTAACTGACTTATTTAAAACTGCCATAAAACTTTGATTTTCAAAAGATAAGTTCGAATAGTCTACAACTTTTCAATACCATATTTCACTTTTCCCACCACTACAAAATCTATAAAATGGGTAGGAAAATATAATGACCTAAAAGTCCTTCTAACTTGTCTATCAAGATCATTAACTCCTTCAGATGTATTTTTGTCATCAAAAGACTTATCATTATCTGTTACCTCACCAAAAATAATATTACAATCTTGAGGATGCTCAAAAACCATCATATCATTTTCTTCAAATGTAATGATATATTCATGTGATTATTGATTTTTAGTCAAGACTTGACAAGTAGTTTAACATTCGAGAAATTCCGATAACGGATTTCAACACAATTTTGACACATCTCAAAATCAGAACAATTACGTGAAATTTTTCTCAGCCTAACTATGTTACAACTCACAAATATATTTATATGTAAATTTTATTGACAAAAAAAAGAATAAAAGATTTAATTAATTAAAATTAATTATGTTTTATAAAATGTAAGGTTACAAATGTTAAAAATAAAATGCATAAGTATTAATAAATGGTTTTCAGTTAAAAAGTTAAACTACAAAATTTAACAGGCCAATCTTACAATTTTCAAGACATAAACGTAAACATAACCTAAGAATCTTTGGATTAGAAATGAGAGAAAACCATAACCATATGGATTAAACCTACCAAATCATCTTCCTTTATCTTTCTTATTAAGTCTTTGGTTCATCTATCTTGGATCAATGATCCATCTCTCAAGGACTAAAGCCTAAGTTGGTTCAAACCGTTGGAGGCTTCGTGAACACAAATAAATCTAATATCCTTGCCATCTTATCACCTAATTATATTATATACATATCCTAAGATAGGATATTGTGTTTTGTAAGGCTTAGATGTAAAGGATAACAAGTAAGAAGCTCTAAATGTTGGATTCTTAGTTTTGACATAAGATAACTTTCGGATGACTATTTAGCCAACATTTCCTCATCCTCTAACTAACATTTTCGACCACCCAAATCTTCTAGATATAATAATATACTAAGGAACAACTAGGTTCAAACGGTGCATAAAACCGAGTCCAAACGAAGCAAAAATCATAAACAAAAAAAAATTTGAGAACGTAACACTTGACTCACACCAAGATCTAAAGTTTAAACCCAATTCTCGAAACCATGAATGTTACTCTCTTCCATATGATAGTATTCTTAAAACGATAAACGTAGGCGAAAACCGTGCGCGAAACGGAGTTATAACGAAGCGAGAATCGCGAAAACAAGTTTGATGTTAGTTGATGATTTGCAAGTCGTGACCAGCTCCCTTAAAACCATCCCACGTCTCCCAAGAAACTAATATTTTGTCTCTTTAAACACCTATAAATATCTTTGCTTGGTCCTTTATAGCTTTCAACTCCTAGTTGAGTATAAACAAGTGGAACAAACCAAATTTTGGTGGTTCTACAAGTGCAACACCCTTTGGGATGTTGAACATAATAGTTTTTTTTATGCTCTCGACGAGGAGGCGCTTCCCTTCAGGATCGTCTCGTCTATAAAGCTTCTTTGAGGTAATTTTCTCTTTCTTTTTCTTCTATTCATTATTCGTTTATTTATTGTTTTCTTAGTCTAAATAATTGAGCTTAGGTTCTTAGTTAAGGGGCATGAGTCTCGTTTAGGTAGCCTTGTTTAGGCCGCTTTTAGAATTGGTGTAGTCTTGTAGAGGCTCGTTAGGCCCAACGAGTTCGGACTATGATGTCCCTTCATTTATCAATGCCTAGCATAATGTTTACCCATCCTCGTTGCATTCGTTTGACTAGGTTGAACCACGTTTGCATTCGGATCGTGTCCTCTTAAACTGAATCTGGATTCCCTACGTGTACTTTCTCCACCACTGCGTGTGCTATTTCCCATGCTTGACCGCCGAAATCACGAGCAATCCATCATTTGTACGTCACCGAATTACGTATCCCGTTTCCCAATCTCCTTATTTATGTATATACACAGACACATATATATATATATACATATATATATCTACGCATGTATATCCCATCATTTATACCAGATCAAATCAAAACCCCAAAAGTGCTGCTTTGTGAACATGATGATGAATAGTTTGGATGATCATGGGACTTTTTCATTATCCTCGTTAACTACATGCCGCCAGATCGCTGGTTGTTCCAGTATGCTAGACGTGACAGCTGCTCGTCGGAGGAGATCGGAGTTCCGGCCGTTGAAGCTTTTGTCAAACGAAGATGGCGGTTTCCGAAAATCAGAACGATATGAAAACCTCGATAACCATGGCAATCGAGATGATGATTTTCCTCATCATTCGAGTGTAATTGGGCGGAGGAGGGAGATGGAGGATGCGGTGAGAGTGGAAGTAGGGTTTGTAAACGATAACTCTCGGGAGTTTGATTTTTACGGGGTGTATGACGGTCATGGTGGATCGCGAGTTTCATTCGAGTGTTGTGAGCGGTTGCACAGGTTATTGGCGGAGAAGATGAAGATGGAGATGAAGATGGAAAATGGGAGCATGAATTGGGAGAGATTGATGATTGAAAGTTTCACTAAAATGGATGAGGAAGTGAATGAAGGTGGTCTTGCCGAATCAGTGGGTTCGACCGCCGTTGTTGCGGTGGTTAGTGACGATGAGATAGCGGTTGCTAACTGTGGGGATTCGAGAGCTGTTCTCTCACGAGATGGCGCCACCATGCCATTGTCAAGTGATCATAAGGTAATTACATAAAAAGTAAAACACAACTTAGTAAGGGTAAACCAACTAATTAAATTCATTACAGCCAATGTATTCATAAGACGTCGAACCGGTCTCTTTACTGGTCAAAGGTCTGACCGGTTGGACCGGATTTAAGAACCGGATGATTTTATATACATTTTATAAATATATATATATATATATATATATAATCAAAAAAAATTAAAAAAATTAAAAACTTTAAAAAAACGGTTCAACCACCGGTCCGACCGCCGGTTTGCCGGTCCGACCGGTTGGTTCACCCAAAAACGGCCCAGAACCCCTAACCGGGCCGGTCCGACCACCGATTCCCGGTTCTACCGGTCCGGTTTTCAAAACATTGATTACAACCTAATGTTATCTTGGTGATTGGATACCCATGAACTAAATGGTCCTAGGTTCGAATCTTATAAGCAAGTTTTCTTAATGTGTTGAGTTTCTTTAAGAACTAGTGACTTATTGGTAGATATAATCGGATGGTGCCGCTGGTGACACGATGATACTCCAATGGTCTGTCAGTCCTAATATTTAGTCGTGTCAAAAAAAAGTAAGCGCAAACCAGCGCAAAATTTTCATATAAACGAGGCCTAGGGATATTTGAATACCAACTTATACCTGAGAGACCCATAGATTATATCTTAATCAGTATATATATTTCAATGTTACGAAAGTTAAGATAGAATATGAGTAAGGTAAATGTACACATTCTTACCTATATTTTGTAGGAATAGAGTTGCTTCAAATGAGACCTCTAACTCACAGTGTCTGATTAACCGAGCAACACAACACGTCATCTTCACAAAAATCAAGTAAAATAATACTAAAATAAGTGTGATTTTAATATTAATCTCAAGGCCAACACACACCATATACACGCACTGGTCTGACAATGAACTTTACATGACTTGAACATATGCCAAAGTCTTTGCATTAAAAAATTAACTAATTTTGTTAAATTTAATAAATCTTTGATCCAAAGTCTTAAAAGAAAATTATTAATTGTATTATTGTAACAATTTAGCATTTTTAATGCACAAGCTTATAATGTAGTTATTTATATAAATTATATTGATGAGGGATTAGAAAGTAGTAATAGCTTGAGAAATCTTCTGAATGAGACTTAGATATATCAATTTTTTTTATCTTAATTTTAGTCTTATTTTTTCCAGCCTGATAGACACGATGAGTTAGAAAGGATCGAACGGTCGGGAGGAGCAGTGATTGATTGGAATGGCCAACGTGTAATGGGAGTTCTGGCTACTTCAAGATCAATAGGTATAAAACAAGAGCTTCTTAGCTTTATCATTGCTTCTCATCTCAAAGAAGAATTAAATAATATATATATATATATAGGATTGGGTTCAAATACTAACCCTCTCTTACGGCGCTAACCCATTAACTTTGGCAAAAAATGGCCGAATCTTGAATTTTTTTTTTTAAACATCATTGTAACACAATTTGAACCCCATGTTCAGTTTTGAGTTTTGGCTAATTCATCACCGTTTAAAAAATATCATCGTTGTAAGGTTTTTGCTACAGTACTGTAAGTTTTAAATATTTAAACACCTACAGTACTGTAAGAGCCCAAACGGTGATGAATTAGCCAAAACTCAAAACTGAACATGGGGTTTAAATTGTGTTACAATGATGTTTAAAAAAAAAATTCAAGATTCGGCCATTTTTTGCCAAAGTTAATGGGTTAGCGCCGTAAGGAGGGTTAGTATTTGAACCATTCCCTATATATATATATATATATATATATATATATATATATATATATATATATATGGACTTATTCCATTGAGAACCACTAAATATGAAAGAACCAAAGGAACTAATTTTGAACCATATGTTATTAAGGGTATAAAAGTAATTTAACCTTAAAGTATGAAAAGTTACTATTTTACCCTTTTAAATAACCACTCTATGTACAAAACTTAAAGTATAATGTATAAGTATATTATGCAGTTCTTAAGTTCTTAACATAAAAGTGGTTCTTAATTGAATACCTCCCTATATATATATATAGGAATTTAATCCAATGAAAACCCAATCTTAAAGAGAAAACTTTTAAACCCTATATGAGCATTGATTTGAAATCTTGAAAATAAATATGTGGTCCACATTAACCCACATTAAAAATGATTTATTTATTCAAAACCCAATTTTTTATTCAGGTTTAATTTAGACCACATGTTTATTTTCAAGATTCCAAATTAATGGCTCACATAGAGTTTAAGGGTTTTCTCTTTAAGATTGGGTTTTCATACAATTCAATCCCTATATATATATATATATATATATATGCATATATATATATTTATATTCATATATATGTATGTATGTATGTATGTATGTATGTATGTATGTATGTATGTATGTATGTATGTATGTATGTATGTAGGAGAGGCCGTTTTCAAAAGAAAACTCATCATTTTGAAGAAAACTAAGAAACCTCCTACTAACAAATCAATTTTTTAAAAAACAATTCATGGTTTTTTATTATTAGCTTAGAAAAGTTATAAACGAAATTTTTTTTAATAAAAATATATATCACGACGTTACGCATATGTAACTTATATACATATATGTAACAACATGAGTTATATATATTTTTTTCTTTTTGTTAACAAATCTAACCTTATAATAAAACAAAAAGTAAAACAAAAAACGAAAAACGAAATTGATTGATAACAATTATGATTAGTTTTCTAAGTTTTCTAAAAAATAATATATATATATATAAATATATAAACGACTTTTATTTAAAAAATTACAGGGGATCGCCAATTTTACCCATATATAATAGCAAAACCAGAGGTTACAGTGAACAAAAGAGAAGATGAAGATGAGTTCATAATATTAGCTAGTGATGGCCTATGGGATGTTATATCTAACGATTTGGCATGTCATGTTGTAAGAAAATGTCTCGATGGAAGGATTATTTGTCGAAAAAATTCACAAGAAACGAATGATAACCAGTATAGAATGACAAATGCGGCAGTAGTTTTAACAAAACTAGCAATGGCTCGTGGCAGTAAAGATAATATAAGTGTTATCGTCGTGAATCTTAAAGATTAAAGATCAGTTAAATTCCATGTTGGCTGGTCAATGTTTCCCCTCCATTATAAATCATGGTGTGATGCTATTTGAGACAACATGCCATTTATGTTTGTGGGTAGAAATAGAGATAGGCCATATATTTTATTGTGGAGCTATAGCGACGATTTTTATTAGTTAGGGTATTCAAATAAAATGTTGTACTTTAAATGATGACATATTGTTGGTAGAGTAGTTTAGTGTTACGACTCCAATTGAATAATAAGATGTGGTAAAAGATATACGTATAAAATAGTTGATGTTTTATATTCTTGTAAGTTTGTCCTACGATTTGACATGTTTCAAATTTTTGTAAAACTAATATGGCTTGTTTTACTTATGTTTCTCAAATCCGCCATCATCTACGTTATGTTGTGAACCATCTTGAATCTTTAAATACATAGATCTATGAACAATTGGGTGGGCTCAACAACAAGTAATCTACGTTGTTGAAAATTTGGTATATTCCCAGATTCACACAAACTTGCTCTTGTGAATGTTGAGAGAATGCATAGAGGAAACAATCGTATACGATTTATCAAATAACAAGTATTACATGGTATTTATGGTTGACATAAAGTTACTCGTATGGCAGGATTTAACTATCGTATAACTGTTAAAAAACCTGACTTACTCATTAAGCTGTTTGCATAATGTCACAGTTTACATATATATAAATATAAGTTTAATTACAACATTCGTGACAAGCTTAATTTCCAACAATGTCTACCCTAAGCTTGACATTAATCACATTTTGTGGGCTGTAACTTTTCTTTTCTTGATAGGCAGAAATTTATATTTTGCAGTTTTTTTTTTTTTTTTTTTGATGATTTGCATGTTGTTTATTTTGCACTTGATTCACCATTCTTATTCTTTGTTCCATTTTCTTTGAAGTATTTGTAATACCATTCAAGCATCTTCATGTATGGTGTTTTCATGGCTAAAATATTTTTGTGTTTGTAGAAACAGAAATATAACTTAAGCTATCAAAATGCCTTTGTCTTCATGACTATTTATAGCCTTTTAAATTACAGTTACAATGGTAGTTATACAAACTAACTTAACTTTGACCATTTACCCTTCTAAATATAACTTAAGCTATCAAAATGCCTGTGTCTTCATGACCTTCTTTATTCAAAACAATAAACCTCCTAAACATGATCAAGGTCTTCATAGCCTTTATTTGACTTTCATCCTTTTTTTATGGATCTCATTTTTCTTGAATATGTACAAACTCTTCCATATCTTCATATATCATATCTTCTGAAAATAACTATCTTTAACTTTTATCATTAAAATAGTTGGTTCATCTTCTTGTTCTTTTTATATGAGATTTTCTTGTTCCTTCATGGTTGGACTTAGGACAATCTCACGCGTAGTGTCCAAAATTATTGCAGTTATAACCTTTTACCTTTTGTAGTTATAACTTTTTACCTTGTTTATGTCAAACTCAAACTTCTTTTGGTTTATTATGTTCCTCTTTCTTTCATCATAATCGCCGTTATTTTTCTAAGTTTATCTGACTTTCATTTTCTACTTTTTGTGTGAGCTTTCCCATATTTTCCTTGTGACAAATTGAACCTTCTTTATTCAAAATGTCTTCCAAGACTTGTCTTGTTTTCATGTTGTGAAAACTAAAACTTTCATTCATTGTATTCAGAATATTCGTTTATCAAACTAGTCCTTTCTTCAAATGCTTTTAACCTTCCAATTATTTCATTTAAAGTGGTTGCTTCTAAATCAGCGAATTGTTCGATGGTTGTAGCTATATTTGGACAAGCCTCCTTGGCACAACTTTATAGTTTTCTTACTATTGTTGGTTGATCATAAATTGTCCCAAGATTATTTTACAGTGTAACTATACAATTGAGTTTTGTAGTAAATGAATCAATGGTATCTTCCTCTTTGCCTTTAATATTTCAAATTTTGTTTTTTCAGTGTTTGGAGATGTGCCTTCTGTACTCTATTTACACCAACATTCCTAGTCTTAAGTGTATCTTTTCTGTTGCACTCTTACAGTTATAAATTTGTATTAACATATCTTTTTCTAGTTCTTTAAATAGATATGCAGTTGCGGTCATATCTTTCTTTTCATCATGTTGGGTATCGGCACTAGGTTCTATCATGTCCCATATTCCATTTGCCATCAATATGGTTTTTATACGGATTGACCATATAGTGTAATTTGTTGCATTCAAAATGGAAACTGAGTGTCATGGATCCTTGTAAGATAATTAAGGTTGGTATTTACCAAAACACTAACTTCCTTGGCCTAACTAATCTCCTACAAGTCCAAAGAAGACATCGGAAGGATATAATTATCCATCGGAATTCGTCAGTCTTCGGAATCCATAATTAACCTTAAAAGGACTGAATACTTTTTTCGAAGGATAACTTTGTTCTTCCAATAACCAGATAGAAGACAAAACTTTCGAAGACTACAAGACATTGCAGGCCTCAATGATTTGAATGGTCAATACATGTTGAAAGCCGTATGATGACACAAGACAAAGCTTCCGAAGATCAGATCACATTGCAAGCCTCAATGATTTGAATGATCAGTATTTGACTAATGTCTCCTGGTTCAGAGGAACGTCGGAAGGTTCCCAAGCCAACTAGACCTTCTGATATTGTAACAACGTTCTTCTGAAGATCAATCTTGGAGAATGATCAACAAATTTTGATACAAAGACTTCCGAAGACTTTCAAATGTTGACGTTTCTTTCCTATTAAAGAAATATTCAGAGTTGCTTTTTATCATTAGAACCAGATCGGAAGCTATTCTTGGTTAGTCAGCAACAAGGCACAACTATCAGATCAACAGAAGATGCTCTAAAGATATCCGCATTAATACCTTTTTTAGTCTAGGTAATTAATATAAAAGCCAGTAAAGTTATTTGTATTAGTTGTAATTAATATGATTTGGCTTTTCAAGTCATTATAGAATATTATATTTAGCACTAATTTGTTTTTAGTGTTTATCTAGCCTTGTATCCCTACAAAGATACAATTGTAGCATGCAATATATAACCTTTCACTTTCAACCTAGCAAACAAGAGAGTTCTGACTAAGAGTCTTGTACACTTTGCATTGAAAGAAATATACAATTGAGCTTGAAGAATTCATGTGTTCATACTTGGTTCTTTGGCTAGTGTGTTTGAGATAGAGCAGATAAAGTATTCTGCATCGATCAACTTCGTAGAAGGAACCTGACTAAGTGTTCTGAAAAGTTCATAACCCGATCCAACAAGCATGCATCCTTGTGTATAACTATCTGTAAAGACTAATAAAGGCTGATGCTCACCAAACCTCCTATTTTGTCCAACTACAAAGGCAGCAAAGAATAACATCCTTCGGAAGGAAGAAGTTACTCCTCGGAAGCAACATTGCTTTCGAAGGATAACTTAACCCTGCCAAAGGTTGTACAAGAAAATTGCTTCGGAAGATCCATACTTAGAAGATTTCAGAAGTTCAGAGCTTCCGAACATCAAATGCTTCTGAAGACTCTTCTCAGCAACTTCCTCAGAAAGACAAAGACTTCCGAAGAGATTCCTTCTTCAAAGACTGTAGCTGAACACTTTCAAAGTACAAAAGGTACTGACACAAGACATGCTGGTCTGACGACAGATAGAGACAACATGTAATGAGTCAGATAAGTTACCTTACTTCTCCCATGCTGCATTAAATGCAAAAGATCATCTGAAGCCTTGAAGATCATCAACATTAAATGTCTTTTGTATTTAGTAGTCTTTGTTAAAGTCAATGTCTATTTGTATAATGATCATGACTGAGTGTCTTAGCCTGTTAAGACACTCAATATACTAGAATAAGCTTTACTTTATGTACTTGTCTAGTATACCCAACTTGTATTCCTAAGTGTATACGGTTGTAGCCTCGGCTATATAACCTCCCATTGTATGTTTGCTTAAGTGTGCTTGTACGCTTCTTACTTTGAGAGAAATATATCCTTGAGCTTGAAATTATTCTTGTGTTCCTATTAGTGTTCAAAGATTATTACTTTGTCATTTTGAGTGTTAGTGAGATATTCTAACAGAACATTCCGCATCTGTTAGATTGTAGAAAGAAATACTTGTGAAGTGTTGTTTAGATTAAGCAACCCGATCCAACAAGTGGTATCAGAGCTTTGGCTCTTGAACTTGAGTGACTCATCATCATCAAGTTACCAGTTTTATTTCTTCTAAAATCTCAAAGTTTCAACACTCATATTTTCTGTGTTTGTCCAAAATGGCTGCTCTTAACAAACATGATACAGAAAATGGCACTCTCAACAAGCCACCAATGTTCACACCTGAAGACTTTGACACATGGAAAGTCAGAATGGAAGGATTCATCAGAAATCAGGACTTCAAACTTTGGAAGTCTGTTCTGGAAGGTCCTTACATTCCTACAATTGCTGCTGCTGGAGCGGGAGGAGCTGCAGTACCAAAAGATCCATCTATGTACTCAGATGAAGACTACAAGAAAATGGAAGTGGATTCTAAGGCTCTTTGGCTCATTCAGATGTCAATACCGAACTCCATTATACATGCATTCAAGAAATGCAAGTCTGCTCAAGAACTGTGGAATTCCTTGAAGCAGATGTATGAAGGTTCAGAAGATGTTAAAGAAAACAAGAAGGATATGCTGAAACAGAAGTTTGAAAACTTTTGTCAACAAAATAATGAGAATATGTCTTCTCAGTACCTAAGGTATGTCCAACTTGTGGATGAATTAACTACTGCAGGTGTAACTCTTGATAATCAAGATGTGCTCAGAAAATTTCTGAGGTCTCTTCCAAAGGCATGGAATATTTATTCAGTAACAATCAGAAGAACAGAAAACCTGAAAACTCTAACTTTAGGAGAGTTGTTTGGTATTCTCAGTGCCTATCAGATGGAATTAGATGCCCAAGAATCTAAAGTCTCTCACTTACCATCTGGTTCAGCTGCTCTTTATGCACCCATCAATAATCCTCCATACCAAAGCTATCAACCCCTCTACCATCCTACCTCCACATCCACTGTCACATTTCCTGAAACTCCAAATTCATCAAACCCTGTCTCTAACCCAACCCCACTACTAACCTCTGGGCAAGGAGCTTTTATGGCTGAGGAGACCAATTACTTTCATCTGTGTCAAGAAGACTTGGATGGTATCCCTGCAGATGATCTTGAGGAGATGGATATAAACTATCAAATGGCTATGATTTCATACAGGGCAAAGAAGTTTTACCAAAGAACCGGCAGACAGTTCAGAAAGCACAATATGAAAACTGGATTTGGACTTGACAAATCTAAACTAAAATGCTTTAACTGTCAACAGTTAGGCCACTTTGCCAGAGAATGCAAGTCCACAGGAACTCAGCCGACAACTTCTGGGCAACCACAACAAAGACCATCAAGCTCATCAAACAATGCAAACATTGCTGAACAAGATTTTGCAGATTGGAGCTTTCAAGCTGAGGATGCCTCTATCTCCAACAGTGCTTTGATGGCAAATGATTCATCTTCCTCAAACAAGGTAACTAATAACATGTGCACACCTGAATGCTTAGAAACTCTAACTGTTTATAAAAAGATAAATTCTCAACTCTGTAATGAGCTTGAGTCTTTACAAGTTGTCAAGGCAAATTTCTTTGAGGCTGAAATAAATTACAAAGAAAAGATTGAAGAAATGGAAAAGACCATTTCAAGTTTAAAACATGAAGATACTAACAAACAGTGTCAAATTAAAAATCTTTTAGAAAGACTAACCACTGCCAAGACTGAACTTGTATTGGCTGAGTCTTACAGAGACAAGTTTCTAAGTCAAGGGGAAAAATATGAAAAACTCTTTAGGATGAGTGATACATCTGAGCTTGTAAGAAAGAAGGGAGTTGGTTTGGGTTATAATAAAATGGAGCCTCCATCTGCATATACTCCTATGGTGGAAATCAGATGTAAACCAGTAACAAATCTTGTGTATGATGATGAGTTAGACATGCACAAGGTAAATCAAAGTGATGATCTTTCTGATACAGACCCGAATAACTCAACATGTTCGGATGAGAGTGATATCCCTATCAAAACAGAAACAACAAAAACAGCTTTAAGAAACAAGAAAAGAACTAATAAAACTAAGAAACATTCAACAGTTTTTGTTAAAGCTAAAAATACAGGGAGTATCTCATCAGATGAATATGTCACTTGTCCATCAGACAAGTCCAAAAGGGGTAGATCAAAGGATAGAAAGGTCAAGTTTTTGGGAAAACAGGCAAATCCCAAAACCAATAAATCTGTTGGAACATCAAATTCATCACTCTCTGAGGATCAAAGCTCAGCCTTCATAGAAAGGGATCAGCAGCAACACTCTCCCAACATTCAAACTATATGTCTGATGTGTGGTGAGAAGAATCACTTTGCTGCTGATTGCTTCTATAATCCAAGAAGCAGAATTTTCTCAAATATACATGGAAGAGGAAGAAAGAATAGTTGGAGTAAGTCATCTACATCTTCGGGAGAACAAGGAAGGAAGCCATTTAAGAAAGCATCAGAAGTAAAGACAAAAGAAGCTTCCGATAGAAAAGGAACCTCGGAAGCTCATAATAGGAAGGCTTTCAACAAACAAAAGAAACCTTGCTCCTTCGGAAGAAGACCATCGGAAGGAAAAGGAAAAGTAGCTTCTGATGACTATCAAAAGAAACAAAGTCTTCCGACAACTCAAAAGGCAAAACAAGTATGGAAGAAGAAGGAATCAACTGATAAGCCATCCTTCCCATCAGAAGCTAGCACATCATCTGTCCCACCTAGGATGATGTCAAAGAAATTTACATACATTGATGCAAATGGCAAACCCAAGACCACATGGGCTTGGGTTCCCATCAGAAACTAACTCACTTCTGGTCATGTGCAGGGACAGCAGGAATTAAAAGGCAACTTGTGGATAGTTGATAGTGGCTGTTCCAGGCACATGACAGGCAACAAGACTCTCCTGCACAAATATGAACCATTCTTTGGAGGGTCTGTTGCATTTGGAAGTGATCCAGTGGGAGGTTACATAACAGGAAAGGGCACAATCTCTAATGGTAAGGTAAGCTTTGAGAATGTGCATTTTGTAAAAGAACTTAACTACAATTTACTAAGTGTATCACAGGTGTGTGATCAAAAGCACAACATATTGTTTACTGAGCATGAATGCATTGTCCTGAAACCAGGATTTGTGGTACCAAATGATCAAATTCTGCTCAGAGCTCCTAGAAGAAACAACATGTATATGCTAGATATGAGCACAGCTGCACCTCTTAGTAATATAAGCTGCTTTGTCTCAAAAGCTTCACTTGATGAATCATCTCTTTGGCATAGAAGACTTTGTCATGTAAACCTCAAAAATATGAATAAACTTGTCAAAAATAATTTAGTAACTGGTCTACCAACAAAGGAATTCATTTGTGTTGATAAATGTGTTGCATGCTGTCACACCCCGAGCCGGCGGGATAGGATCGATTGTCCCGTCGGGCGGAAGGTTCCCGGGGCGCGATATCGTGAATGATAATCGGATTGATCAGATTGTTATATGGCACATGATACATAAATGAGAAATGCTAAATATAATAGAATTACAAAGTTAAATTACATCAGTATTGTTTATAATTTAACAATGTAAATCTACTATTAACATCATAAGTTTCTATCTTGTATTTACACAAGGTATACAAAATGGTATGTGTAATGATGTCTTCAAAAGTATGCAGGTCCAAAATACTAAGTCTTCTATTTGAAGTCCTAGTCCAGAAGTAATGACTTCCTAATTGACCTGTTCGTCACCTGAGAAGTCATGCACAAAGATCAAGTCAACACATAGTTGGTGAGTTCATGTAGTTTTGTAAATTAGAAAATGTTTTGAACCCTTCTTCCGGTAAAGACCCTAACCTCATTAACACCACATGTATCATCCAGATCGGTATGCTTATATATAGGGCATACCCCTGGGTCAGGGCTACAACCCCGCCCAGACGCCATCCCACCACATACTAATCCGCATAGGACATTGTTGTTAATGATAATTAAGCGTTTTTACCTACCATACACTTCTAAACACCCATGATTCCTCTGTTCTCTGTTCCTGTAATTGCAATAGTTTGAAATCTCTCTTGATTTCATATGTTCATCATACAAATATGATTAAGACAACAATTGTAGAATTAGTTATAAATGCTTAATTAAATAAATAAATAAACATTCAATAAAATCTAAGTCCTAATGATTGGGGCCTTTGGTCAACTCGAGTAGACTAGTCTGTCAATCAAGGTACTTAGTAGTAAAGGAGATCTGTAAACCTCATCAAACATGTGACCTATAATCAATCAGTCTAGCTAGGACATCTTTTGATATATAGGCTTTCATAGTTCTTTAGACCGTCCATAGTTCTTTAGTTCTTTAGTTCTTTGGCACATGTTATCTTTGAGCATTTCCCAGATGTTCCTCAAAATAGTTCTTTGTAATAGTTCTTTGAAATAGATCGTTAGTTCTTTGACAACACACCCTTGAAATAGTTCTTTGAAAATAGATCGTTAGTTCTTTGACAACACCTTCTTGAAATAGTTCTTTGAAAATAGATCGTTAGTTCTTTGACAACACCTTCTTGAAATAGTTCTTTGAAAATAGATCGTTAGTTCTTTGAAAATAGTTCTTTGTTTGAGGTCTTTAGTTCTTTGAAAATAGTTCTTTGAAATAGTTCTTTGATACATAACAGTTACCTAAACAGGAGTCTAAGATAACAGTTATACATGTAAACATATAAAAGCGTTCAAGTAAACAATTTACATAAAACAGTTTACGCATGCTTCTCAGCCCCGCGTTTTAAAACAAAATGTTAGAAAAGGGGCAATGAACTCACATGTGTTGCTGTGCAAATGAAATATCACAAAAGATAATGCGCGCTCTTTGACTGTAGCTTATGTGTCTTTAGCACCTGAGTTGTTTTAAGAAATTCGAATACGATAAGTGTTTAAAATAAACGTTGGGTCTAGGGTTGGTCTCGGTGGTGCAACTAAGTGTCCTAGATTACTAATGTGTTTCTAAGACTTCATCTAACCTATTACCCATTAATAACCCTTACCCCTAGATTGTTCGTCGCAAGTCTTTAATTAAAATGTTATTAATTTAAACCATTTTAGATTACAGGTTTAGAAAACATCACTTGTTGTAACTAAATAAGTTTATAATTATCTCTTTTATTAAAAACATCATTTAGTTAATAAAAGCGTAACATTTAAAAGTGATGGGCCTAGGTTAAGCCCATTGGGCCAATCTTGACCCCTTACTCGATTTTGATCTTTAAACGATTTCTTTGTTAGTTCTTTGATAAGCTAATCCTTACGGATTTTCCTAGGCTCTAGGTGTCAATAATTTGACCCACACCCGAACCCTAGATCTTTGTTTAATCCCTGTGATTCTATGTAAGGCCTTTATTATTAAAACCCTTATTCCTTCGAGTCATAGATAATTCCTTTCTTGAAAATCCTAAGTTTGGTCCTTGATCCAATTATGGTTGGTTGCATGGGATGAAACCCTATTACACGATTCCATGCACACACAATAAAATTTCAATCCATGCATGCATACCCATACACTCTCACCCTAGCATGCACCCACTTAGTCCCATCCAATCCACTTGACCGTGCACATATTGATCCGGATGTGGCTGCCGAATGAGAGGACCTGGTCAAACCAACATAGCCGACCGAATGGCCTGGTCCGACTAAGTTTGGCCGACTGAGACTTGGGCGACCGACAGAGGGTTCGGTCGAATGAGTGACCTGGCCGAATGAGGATAAGTCCCGATCGAATGGGTTCGAGCGAATGGAGAGCCGACAGAATAGGTTCCGAATGAGTCCTTGGTCGAATAACTAGTGGCGAAAGGGATGGGTCGAGCGAATGAAACAAGCCGGCGAATGATGGTACTTCGGCCATTTGCCATTCGGCGAATGAGACAAGCCGATCGAATGAGGCTGGTCGAATGGCTCTAGTCGAATGGGAGCGTGGCCGAAGGAGTATCATGGCCGAATAAGGGGTGCCGGTCGAATGTGGGTTGTCGAATGAGAGGGGTGTCGAATGGAGCCCTGGCCATTCGGCCGAATGAGGGTTGCTTCGCAACCAGCCATTCGCCGAATGAAGGATTCACCTGGGTCATTCGACCCTCTGCTTGGGAGTCATTCGGCCGACGACCTGCAACAACCCCATCCCCCATTTTCGAGCTATATGGTTAAATCATGACCCAATACTTGTTCCTAACACATTCTAAGAGTTTAGTGAGGGATTTCCCTAAGGTTTTATGGCATATAACCGGCCAAGAAGTGGGTTCGAACCTAGGGTTGGAAAACCCTAAAATCGCACATAAAATCGATTATTACCTCGAATCTGCTGGATAAACTCTTAGATGGGTTGTACTTCTATGATCTACAAGTTGTGGTGGTCGTTTAGACACCAAAATGGCTTGAAATGGTGAAGAAATGAGAGAGTTAGGGTTTTGAATTTTAGAGAGAGAAACTAGGGAGAGAGAGTGGCGGAAATGAGGAGAGAGGATGGGTTGGTGAGGATGATGATGGAGAAATTAAAGCCTCATCTAAGCTTTCATCTACCCGGTTGTTCGATCTCGCTCGGTTTTGCTCGGTTTCACGTAAAATCGTCGTTTTCGCGTCATATTCGTTACGAAACGACTCGGTTTTAAAGTAGAAATCATAAAATTATTTTAGATTGTGATTCCTAATAAATTAACTAAATATCTTTTAATTATTTAAATTTTCAAAAATATTTAATTACGTTTAAATCGAATCGCGCAGTCATCGCGCATATTTGTTCGAATCGTCACCCGATCAAACACGACGATAACTACACTTTTCAATATTGTTTTCTAATTATTGAATATCTTTCAGAACGTTAAACTTTCAGATTTATTCGTACAGATCGTCACCTATACGAATAACCTGTCGGTTTAGCATTCACATAACGACATCCGTGTTGTTTTGTTCAGTAAAGCCTCGCATACGTTTATACATAATAAAACCCTAACAATTAATCACATGATGGTTCTGTGTTGCCAGATAATTACCTGACTCAAGAACCATTGTTCTGAACTTGTTTCTCTGAAATGATTCTGATATCACTGTTTTGATAACATGAAAGGATACTGAAACTCAATATGAATATGAAATACACTGAATTACATAAGATTTGTACCTGGTTGCTGTTCACGTACTGTTCACGATCACTGTTCCGGTGACGGTTCCGGCACTGATGTTACAGTCTCCCCTTGTTAAAGAAATTTCGTCCCGAAATTTAAGAATTGTTATCGGGTACAACTTCCTCTTCAAACAGTTGGGGATACTTTAACTTCATGTGATCTTCACGTTCCCAAGTAAACTCGGGTCCGCGTCTTGAATTCCAACGAACCTTTACAATTGGAATACGGCTTCGCCTCAGTTGCTTGACTTTGCGATCCATAATCTCTAAAGGTTCTTCGATAAAATGTAACTGATCATCAACCTGAATTTCTTCGAGTGGAGTGACGAGTGATTCGTCAGCAAGGCATTTCTTTAAATTCGAGACGTGAAACACGTCATGCACACCACTGAGTTCATCGGGTAATCTCAGTCTATACGCTACAGGACCAATACGTTCGATGATTTCGAACGGTCCCACGTATCGTGGTGCTAACTTGCCTTTCTTTCCAAAGCGTACTACACCCTTCCATGGGGAAACCTTCAACATGACACGGTCTCCCACTTGGAATTCCAACGGCTTACGCCGTTTGTCGGCATAGCTTTTCTGTCTGCTCCTTGTTGCTTGTAATCTTCTCTGAATCTGAGAAATCTTGTCAGTGGTTTCCTGAATAAGCTCTGGCCCAGTTATGCGATTATCTCCAACTTCAGTCCAACAGATCGGTGATCGACATTTCCGACCATAAAGAGCCTCAAATGGTGCACATCCGATACTGCTGTGGTAACTGTTGTTGTAGGAGAATTCTATCAGTGGCAAATGAGAATCCCAATTCCCACCGAAATCCAAAATACAGGTCCTTAACATGTCCTCTAGGGTCTGAATCGTACGTTCGCTTTGACCGTCCGTTTGTGGATGGTAAGCTGTACTCAAATTTAACTGCGTCCCTAGAGATTTCTGTAGTGATTGCCAGAACATTGATGTAAATCTGCTGTCTCGATCGGAAATAATAGACAATGGCACACCATGACGTACCACTATCTCATTGATGTACAATCTCGCCAGTCTATCCATCGTGAAAGTCTCACGCATCGGCAAGAAATGAGCAGATTTCGTCAAACGATCAATGATAACCCAGATAGTATCATGACCACTGGAAGTGCGGGGTAGCTTGGTAATGAAATCCATAGCTATTTGTTCCCACTTCCAGAGCGGAATCTCAGGCTGTTCCAATAAACCAGACGGTCTCTGGTGTTCCGCCTTTACCTTCGCACACGTTAGACATCGACCAATGTATTCGGCTATGTCTTTCTTCATACCCGGCCACCAATAAAATCCACGCAAGTCTTGGTGCATTTTATCGGCACCTGGATGAACAGAGTATTTTGTCTTATGTGCTTCATCGAAGATAAGTCTTCTCAATTCGTCTACTGTCGGAATCCATATACGATCCTGATAGTAGATCATTCCATCAGACTTGGTCTCTAAATGTTTCTCTGCTCCGCAGTCAAGTTCTTTCTTCAAGTTTCCTCTATCAACTGATTCCTGTTGTGCCTGAATGATCCTGTCTTGTAAACTGGTCTGCACAGTCATTCCCATTGCTCTAACGCGCAAAGGTTTGACTCTTTCCTTCCGGCTCAAGGCATTAGCTACGACGTTTGCCTTTCCCGGATGGTACTTGATCACACAATCGTAATCATCAGTAAATATGGTACACTTGGTGCCATATAAGTAATGTCTCCAAATCTTCAATGCGAAGATTACTGCTCCCAGTTCGAGATCATGAGTAGTGTAGTTCTTCTCATGAATCTTTAACTGTCTTGATGCATAGGCTATGACTTTGTCCCGTTGCATTAAAACACAACCGAGTCCCTGATGGGATGCATCACAATACACAACAAAGTCATCATATCCTTCTGGGAGTGATAAAATTGGAGCATTACATAACTTCTGTTTCAATGTCTGAAAAGCATCTTCTTGTTTCTGCTCCCAGACAAACGGCTCACTCTTTTGAGTTAACTTAGTGAGAGGCAAAGCTATCTTAGTGAAGTTCGAGATGAACCTTCTATAATAACCTGCCAATCCCAGAAAAGACCGTATCTCCGTTGGTGTCTTCGGAGTGTCCCAGTTCTTTATTGCTTCGATCTTGGCGGGATCTACGTGTATTCCCTCACTGTTGACTACATGTCCCAGAAATTGAACTTCTCTTAGCCAAAATTCACATTTAGAGAACTTGGCATAAAGTTTCTGTTCTGTCAACAGTTCCAAGATCTTTCTGAGATGTTGCTCGTGTTCTGCCTTGCTCTTGAAATAAATCAGTATGTCATCGATGAAAACAATAACAAACTGATCTAAATACGGCTTGCACACTCGGTTCATGAGATCCATGAAAACCGCTGGTGCGTTTGTTAATCCGAAAGGCATCACCATGAATTCGTAATGCCCGTATCTGGTTCGGAATGCCGTCTTCGGTATGTCTTCATCTTGAACTCTAAGCTGATGATAACCAGACCGCAAGTCAATCTTCGAGAAGTACTGAGCTCCTTGCAGTTGGTCAAACAAATCATCAATCCTCGACAATGGATACCGATTCTTGATGGTTAGTTTGTTCAGCTCCCTGTAATCTATGCACATTCTGAACGATCCGTCTTTCTTCTTCACAAACAGGACCGGAGCTCCCCAAGGCGAGTAGCTCGGTCTGATGAAGCCTTTATCCAACAGCTCCTGCAACTGATTCGACAATTCCTGCATCTCTGAAGGTGCTAATCGGTAAGGAGATTTAGCAACAGGAGTTGCTCCAGGAACTAAGTCAATTCGGAACTCTACCGGTCGCACAGGAGGCAAACCTGGTAGGTCTTCAGGAAATACTTCTGGATACTCTCTTACTACTGGTACGTCTTGTATCTTCTTCTTGTCTTTCTCTTTTTCCACCACGTGAGCCAGGAAAGCTACACACTGCTTCTGTAAACATTTACGCGCCTTTATGCAGGAAATGATTTTGACACTTCGTTTTGCTTGATCCCCTCTGACTTCCAATACACGATCATCAGGCAATGGAACTCGAAGCAGCTTTTCAGAACAGATGACTTCCACTCGGTTAGAAGAAAGCCAATCCATCCCAACAATGATGTCGAAAACTACCGAACTCCATCGGTATCAAATCGATAGAGAATGTATGACCGTTAAGTGTCAACGGGCAATTTCTGTAAACTGTACTAACTGTGATCTGTTTTCCGTTAGCTACTTCTATAATATAAGGGGAGTCTAACTGTTCCTCTATAGAATCTAGTTGGCATGCAAAATCGGCAGAGATAAAACTCTGATCCGCATCAGTGTCAAATAGAACAGATGCATAAAAGTCATGTAAAAGAAACGTACCAGTGACCACATTTGGGTCCTGGCGTGCAGCTGGTGCTCCAATAACAAAAGCTCTTCCACGAGGAGCTTGAACTGCCTGCTGAGCCTTCTTAGGGCAGTTCTTTGCAAAGTGGCCTTGTTCGCCACAGTTGAAGCATCCACCGTTGTTCTGGTTAGCAGGTGGAGGGAGAGCTAGAGCAGCATTGTTGGCTGCTTGTTTTGGTGTCATTCGACAGGTTTGGACCCAATGGCCCTTCCGTCCACATCCCGTGCAGTGTTTGCAGGGAGTGTCAGCAGCATGGTGGTATTGACATTTGGCACACAAAGGATATGCACCAATGTAGGGTCTCTTGTTGGGGTTTGTCGGTGCAGCTGTTACTTGTTGGAGAGGGGTGGCCATCGTGTAGTTCTTGATGACCTTTTGTTTCTTCTTGGGTTGATGATGAGGTCTCTTTGATGACTCTTCCTTGTTCTTGCCAGCATCAGCCTCTTTCTTTAAAACTCCAGAGGCAACCATCAGATCGGTGAGTTTCCCAGACAGTCTCACTGCTGACTCGACAGTGGTAGGGTTGGCTGAAACAACCATACCCTGAATACAGGCGGGAAGTCCACCTACATACCTGTCGATCCTCTTTTCTAGAGTCGGTACCATGTCTGGCACCAAAGCAACCAACTCGTGATAACGAGTAGTGTACCCCATGTGATCAGCCCCTTTCATCACATGGTTGGATAACTCAATTTCCAACTTCTGTAGCTCATTCTTGGGGCAGAATTCTGTTCTCAGTAATGCCTTGAAGTCCTCCCATGGCATTGCCATAGCTTCTTCTCTTCCTCGGGCGTTGATCTGACCATTCCACCAGGTTAGAGCCCGCTTGTTGAATGTTCCAGCAGAGTAGCGGACTTTATGGTGCTCTGGACAGCTGCAGAGGTCCAGAGTAGCCTCAATCTTTTCAATCCATTGGATTAATCCAACGGCTCCTTCCGACCCACTAAAGCTGGGTGGTTTGCAGCCCATAAAGGACTTATAAGAGTGGTTTGAAGTACCACCAGTGTTCCCACTGGCTTCTCCTGATGAATTGCCAGTGTTGTTGATCTCATTACGGAGAAGGTTGAACATCTCTGGTATCGCTTCCTTCATCTGATTAGTCATTTGACTGCTCAGTAGGGTCACCAAAGCGATAGTAGTAGGATCCAGTATGGGAGTCGTGCCTGAACCTGATGCCTGTGTGATCAGTGGGGGAGGAGGTGGAGGCGGTGGAGGAGGTGGCGGTGGTGAGTCAGCTGGTGATGGTGTCGAAGAATGTGGAGCCAAATCTAGAGGTGGCAACGAGGGAGTCTGTCTTCGTGGCGGCATTCTGATCATAACCAAAGTAATATTGGTTAGTGCAATGATCGAATGCAGAAGACACAATGCAAGTATATTCCTAATTCCTATGTTTTCTACATGCAGGGTCCCTAGGTTATAGTCTAGGCCAAATAGTTTAGTTAAGGGACCTATATTTCTCTATAACCATGGCTCTGATACCAATCTGTCACACCCCGAGCCGGCGGGATAGGATCGATTGTCCCGTCGGGCGGAAGGTTCCCGGGGCGCGATATCGTGAATGATAATCGGATTGATCAGATTGTTATATGGCACATGATACATAAATGAGAAATGCTAAATATAATAGAATTACAAAGTTAAATTACATCAGTATTGTTTATAATTTAACAATGTAAATCTACTATTAACATCATAAGTTTCTATCTTGTATTTACACAAGATATACAAAATGGTATGTGTAATGATGTCTTCAAAAGTATGCAGGTCCAAAATACTAAGTCTTCTATTTGAAGTCCTAGTCCAGAAGTAATGACTTCCTAATTGACCTGTTCGTCACCTGAGAAGTCATGCAAAAAGATCAAGTCAACACATGGTTGGTGAGTTCATGTAGTTTTGTAAATTTGAAAATGTTTTGAACCCTTCTTCCGGTAAAGACCCTAACCTCATTAACACCACATGTATCATCCAGATCGGTATGCTTATATATAGTGTAACAGCAAGTGCCAGATCGTCCGGCAAGTCCGTACGGTATGTGTACTTTCACCTTATTCTATGTGTGCATACGTAAGTCTAAACAGTACTTGTATTAACAGAATCCTAAATACAAGAAACCGTTGTATGTATTTTCGTATAAACTTAAGTACATTAAGTACAACGTACATTTGAAACATTAGTTGTGTTTATTAAGTGAAAACTTAATTACAGTTAACACAACAAATCATGAGAAACAACGGTAGTCAAACAATATTCGGAAACATATCGGTTGCGATCTGATGTCCACAGATGACAGGAATCAGATGGCCGACAAGTCAGTACAAAAACAATGTGAAATCATGATGTTTAGTTGAGTCCGACAGTGAGGAAACACAATTTAAACCCAAATACAATGTTATTTCAGAATAACGAACTGACAGTGTGTTTGCGTGGGTGACGATTCACACAAACATATCTGTGAGTTTAGAGTTCTGAAATAATGACTGAAAAGTAGAAAACAAAAGTCAGAAAGCAAAACTATCGTCGTATTTGTTCGGGTGACGATTCGAACGAATTACGCGCGAAGGTTACGCGATCTGACGAAACGAAATCGAAAACACGTCACGAACGAAAATAATTTAATAAAATCAAATAAATAACATTTTACAATTTTGAAACTCATCAAAATAATTAAATTAAATCCTTTTATTTAAAACTATTTAAATTACGCGTAATTTTCCGGAAAACGTATGAATTTACGAACCGAGCAACGAAAACGAACCCGAACACCCTCGGGGTATAAATACCCTTAATTGAGTCACCTTCTTCATTTTTCTCATCCCCACTCTCTCTCTACACCCAAAATCCCGGTTTCTTTTTTTTTTAGGGTTTTCACCATCTTTGAATCTTCATAACTTTCTTGTTTCTCAACCAAATTGAGTAATTCTTTCGCCCACGCGTAGCCCTCAACGTCCTCTACACAAAAGTACAACAGATCGGAGCTCAAACTTCCCGAAATCGAGGTAAAACGAGTTACAAGATCTGGAAAATTAGGGTTTTCCACCTTTTTGTTAAACACATAGCCTAACCGGTTTCCACTCCACTTTTCCGACCTTTAAACCTGGAAACTCATTTGCATATCATCACCATGGGACACCATACAGGGTTGAGGAACCATGGTTGACCACCTCCCTCCGCTGGGCGAAGGGACACATACGGCCGAATGGCCTGTGGTCGAAAGACACCCTCATTCGCCACCTCCCTACCTTCGGCCACTACCCTCATTCGACAGCCCCTATTATGAGCTATTCGGCCAAAGCTAAGACACCTTCATTCGACCACCATCATTCGACTTAGCCACTCATTCGCCAGATTTCAGTCGCCATCAACCTCATTCGTGGGTTTCCCATTCGGCAGTACCACCATGCTCCCTTCATTCGCCAACTAGGTTACTTGGACAGTCCCTATTCGCCACTTTTTCCTCATTCGGCCAACAGTTCAGCCGGCCACAACCAAGACCTTTCTTGCTGGCCACCCTACCTTCGATTAATCAGAAGCCAACAGTGGCCCAACATGCAACTAAAAGCCCAACAAATTCCGAGTAGCCATGTTGTGTATCCAGAACCTCACTAGGCCCAACAAGGTTATTTCAAGCCCAAAGCCAAAACCCAATAGCTTTACATAGTTGTGGAATGGACCTAGACTTATGAAACAACTCCAACTGATAAGGCCCACTAGTTGGCCCAAATATTTGTTGAGACCTACATTCGGCTATGCACAGCTCCACTAGGATCTTTCTTTTGGCTGACTTCTTTGTTGAGGCCCATGAACATACGGCCTGGACCCGGGCCCAGAAACAGAAAACTGGCCCAACAGTTGGCCATACAGTCCTGAAGTCAAGACTACACATTCAGCCCATAGTGCAAGTATCACATAGCCCAATTATGAAATAGGTTCACAAAACATTAAGTTGGTCCCCACATATATTGGAATGGGCCACCAGTAGGCCCACATCATCTCTCCAGGCCCAATACCTCTACAATTGGCCCATTAACTCTTGTAAGGCCCAACAGAAAGTGAATGGCTCAAGGCCCACGGTTTATGGCCCAAGGCCCACTGTTTTGGCCCAAGGCCACAATTTTGGCCAACAGCCCAAATTCTAGGCCCACAATTGTTTCAGCCCATGTAAGCGAGGCCCAGTTTGGCCCATGAACTTTATTGGTGAAGGCCCGAGACAAAACTCATTGGGCCCAGCAAAATCAGCCCGAGTCCCACAGAAACTGATCCAAGGCCTATTTTTGAGGCCCTTGTCCTCATTTTGGAGCCACTTTGTCATTGACTTGGTCAACAGCTTATTTCTGGCCCAATTTCGATTCCTACAGCCCATTATAACATTAGGCCCAACAAATCTTGCCTGGGCCCACCTATGGCCCAACAAATTCCCTCGAGGCCCAATAAAGGCCCACAAGGCCACTTAAATTCTAGTTCTTGTAACCTTTGGCCGGGCCCTTGTAATTCAACACCACATATCATTGGCCCAACTTAATTTGTTGGCCCACATGACTAAAGAACTATTATAACTCTTTAATTCAACACTAATATGGGGTAATATTCATGATAACTAAGGAATTTCTACCAAGACGGCAACTTTTGCAACGAAGTCTTGCAACATTTATAACATGACTTTCATGAAACTACAATTGGTCTTTAATATGAAATAAATGAAACAATAATAATTCAAAGGAAGCTTATGGGTTATAAGGACCAATAACAAATAAAGATGGGCCAGACAAAGACCGAAGACTTTGAGTGTTGGCCAAAGTTTATGGCTAGCACATACATACACACATAATCCCTATAATTCATACTAATAAGTTATAAACATCGTGAAATCAATACAGGATCATGAAAATACACTCAAGTACAATCAAGAGCGCGTACATTCTTGTTTAAGCTAAGTCAAACCCAATTACTACAAGGTGAGTTCATATGCCCCTTTTTACTTTAAATCTTTACTGATTTTAACTCTCGGGGCTGAGAAACATGTTTGCTTTTATTTATTTAAAAGTTTGCTTAACATGTTATTTATACTTTGATTTGATAATATTAAATTGCTTATTATCATATATCATTGTATGCATGCTTGTATGATTATGAGATAACAGGGAAACTCATATGATTATGATAAGATAATTTCCTAATCATCAATACATTAAAATAACTTAGTTATAAGATTATAACTTATGAAACTTAGTTATTTCCACATGATCAAATACTTAAACAATTTACACTTAATTCTATAACGAGAACATTCCCACACGGATACTTTGGGAACACATGGATGCAGTAAATGATGATCATGATAACGTAACTTCATGGGATTCTTGTCATTTACACATAATTAACATAACGTAATAAGACAAGTTCTTATTCGACTCTGTTAAACACACGAGAACAATCCCACACGGATACTTTGGGATCACATGGAATTCAGTAAATGATGATCATGATAACGTAACTTCATGGGATTCTTGTCATTTACACCCGATTATCATAACGTAATAAGACAAGTTCTTATTCGACTTTGTTAATCACCTGATACAATCCCACACGGAAACTTTGGGATCACACGGCGGGATAGGAGAGAATGGAATGCATTTTACTCTGATTACGTGAGGATTAAAATGGATTCCATTCGGATTCTATACGTTGCATTTGGAGACACATGATGAACAGTTAACTAATACTTTTAATTAAATTAAAAGTGTATCATAAAAGTTAACCTCACAAGTAATAGAATAATACAAGGATCAGATTTAAATAATCTAAATTCCTTAATTCAACGAGGATTTATCAATACTTCGGTTTGATGACTAAACCCCTCTTACTATATTATTATTCTACATATGATTATACAGCGGACAATTCGGATAGTTGGGAAATGGATATCTTTAGTTGTATCGCAAGTGGTGTGGAACTTGGTTGAGTATGTGGTGGGATAGCGTCTGGGCTTGACCCTTTCGTGATTCCCTATATATAAGCATACTTAGTTAGGTGATATACTACTTGTACATATAACTAAGGAGAGGCCATTGGGTGGAACAGGTGAAACAAGTATACAAGCAACAAATATAACATTGTGAATGTGTGCATGATCAGTTCAATGGTTTCCAATTTACTTACTTATGAACTCACCAACCTAGTGTTGACTTTGTTTAAATACATGTTTTCTCAGGTGACGAACAGGTGTAGATACTTATATGCAAGTGATAAGCTAGTGGACTCATAGAAGACCTAGCTTACTTTTGATTGCATACTTTTGATATGAAAAAACAGTGAATCACTTTTGTATATCTTGTACAGTTCAAGATATAAACTCATTGATTCTTTTGATTAGATTTACTTAGTTAAATTATGATGTACAATGTAATTTAACTTTGTAATTCTATTGCATGTCATGATTAGCATTTCTCATTTATATCTCATGTGCTATGTAAACAATCTGATCAATTGAATATCACTCCAATGATATCGCGTCCCGGGAACCTTCCGCCCGACGGGAAAACACGATCCGTTCCCGCCGGCCCGAGGTGTGACATATAGGGCATACCCCTGGGTCAGGGCTACAACCCCGCCCAGACGCCATCCCACCACATACTAATCCGCATAGGACATTGTTGTTAATGATAATTAAGCGTTTTTACCTACCATACACTTCTAAACACCCATGATTCCTCTGTTCTCTGTTCCTGTAATTGCAATAGTTTGAAATCTCTCTTGATTTCATATGTTCATCATACAAATATGATTAAGACAGCAATTGTAGAATTAGTTATAAATGCTTAATTAAATAAATAAATAAACATTCAATAAAATCTAAGTCCTAATGATTGGGGCCTTTGGTCAACTCGAGTAGACTAGTCTGTCAATCAAGGTACTTAGTAGTAAAGGAGATCTGTAAACCTCATCAAACATGTGACCTATAATCAATCAGTCTAGCTAGGACATCTTTTGATATATAGGCTTTCATAGTTCTTTAGACCGTCCATAGTTCTTTAGTTCTTTAGTTCTTTGGCACATGTTATCTTTGAGCATTTCCCAGATGTTCCTCAAAATAGTTCTTTGTAATAGTTCTTTGAAATAGATCGTTAGTTCTTTGACAACACACCCTTGAAATAGTTCTTTGAAAATAGATCGTTAGTTCTTTGACAACACCTTCTTGAAATAGTTCTTTGAAAATAGATCGTTAGTTCTTTGACAACACCTTCTTGAAATAGTTCTTTGAAAATAGATCGTTAGTTCTTTGAAAATAGTTCTTTGTTTGAGGTCTTTAGTTCTTTGAAAATAGTTCTTTGAAATAGTTCTTTGATACATAACAGTTACCTAAACAGGAGTCTAAGATAACAGTTATACATGTAAACATATAAAAGCGTTCAAGTAAACAATTTACATAAAACAGTTTACGCATGCTTCTCAGCCCCGCGTTTTAAAACAAAATGTTAGAAAAGGGGCAATGAACTCACATGTGTTGCTGTGCAAATGAAATATCACAAAAGATAATGCGCGCTCTTTGACTGTAGCTTATGTGTCTTTAGCACCTGAGTTGTTTTAAGAAATTCGAATACGATAAGTGTTTAAAATAAACGTTGGGTCTAGGGTTTGGTCTCGGTGGTGCAACTAAGTGTCCTAGATTACTAATGTGTTTCTAAGACTTCATCTAACCTATTACCCATTAATAACCCTTACCCCTAGATTGTTCGTCGCAAGTCTTTAATTAAAATGTTATTAATTTAAACCATTTTAGATTACAGGTTTAGAAAACATCACTTGTTGTAACTAAATAAGTTTATAATTATCTCTTTTATTAAAAACATCATTTAGTTAATAAAAGCGTAACATTTAAAAGTGATGGGCCTAGGTTAAGCCCATTGGGCCAATCTTGACCCCTTACTCGATTTTGATCTTTAAACGATTTCTTTGTTAGTTCTTTGATAAGCTAATCCTTACGGATTTTCCTAGGCTCTAGGTGTCAATAATTTGACCCACACCCGAACCCTAGATCTTTGTTTAATCCCTGTGATTCTATGTAAGGCCTTTATTATTAAAACCCTTATTCCTTCGAGTCATAGATAATTCCTTTCTTGAAAATCCTAAGTTTGGTCCTTGATCCAATTATGGTTGGTTGCATGGGATGAAACCCTATTACACGATTCCATGCACACACAATAAAATTTCAATCCATGCATGCATACCCATACACTCTCACCCTAGCATGCACCCACTTAGTCCCATCCAATCCACTTGACCGTGCACATATTGATCCGGATGTGGCTGCCGAATGAGAGGACCTGGTCAAACCAACATAGCCGACCGAATGGCCTGGTCCGACTAAGTTTGGCCGACTGAGACTTGGGCGACCGACAGAGGGTTCGGTCGAATGAGTGACCTGGCCGAATGAGGATAAGTCCCGATCGAATGGGTTCGAGCGAATGGAGAGCCGACAGAATAGGTTCCGAATGAGTCCTTGGTCGAATAACTAGTGGCGAAAGGGATGGGTCGAGCGAATGAAACAAGCCGGCGAATGATGGTACTTCGGCCATTTGCCATTCGGCGAATGAGACAAGCCGATCGAATGAGGCTGGTCGAATGGCTCTAGTCGAATGGGAGCGTGGCCGAAGGAGTATCATGGCCGAATAAGGGGTGCCGGTCGAATGTGGGTTGTCGAATGAGAGGGGTGTCGAATGGAGCCCTGGCCATTCGGCCGAATGAGGGTTGCTTCGCAACCAGCCATTCGCCGAATGAAGGATTCACCTGGGTCATTCGACCCTCTGCTTGGGAGTCATTCGGCCGACGACCTGCAACAACCCCATCCCCCATTTTCGAGCTATATGGTTAAATCATGACCCAATACTTGTTCCTAACACATTCTAAGAGTTTAGTGAGGGATTTCCCTAAGGTTTTATGGCATATAACCGGCCAAGAAGTGGGTTCGAACCTAGGGTTGGAAAACCCTAAAATCGCATATAAAATCGATTATTACCTCGAATCTGCTGGATAAACTCTTAG
This sequence comes from Mikania micrantha, assembly GCA_009363875.1. NCBI lineage: Eukaryota > Viridiplantae > Streptophyta > Magnoliopsida > Asterales > Asteraceae > Mikania > Mikania micrantha. The sequence continues at coordinate 37,209 of SZYD01000234.1, forward strand.
ATGGGTTGTACTTCTATGATCTACAAGTTGTGGTGGTCGTTTAGACACCAAAATGGCTTGAAATGGTGAAGAAATGAGAGAGTTAGGGTTTTGAATTTTAGAGAGAGAAACTAGGGAGAGAGAGTGGCGGAAATGAGGAGAGAGGATGGGTTGGTGAGGATGATGATGGAGAAATTAAAGCCTCATCTAAGCTTTCATCTACCCGGTTGTTCGATCTCGCTCGGTTTTGCTCGGTTTCACGTAAAATCGTCGTTTTCGCGTCATATTCGTTACGAAACGACTCGGTTTTAAAGTAGAAATCATAAAATTATTTTAGATTGTGATTCCTAATAAATTAACTAAATATCTTTTAATTATTTAAATTTTCAAAAATATTTAATTACGTTTAAATCGAATCGCGCAGTCATCGCGCATATTTGTTCGAATCGTCACCCGATCAAACACGACGATAACTACACTTTTCAATATTGTTTTCTAATTATTGAATATCATTCAGAACGTTAAACTTTCAGATTTATTCGTACAGATCGTCACCTATACGAATAACCTGTCGGTTTAGCATTCACATAACGACATCCGTGTTGTTTTGTTCAGTAAAGCCTCGCATACGTTTATACATAATAAAACCCTAACAATTAATCACATGATGGTTCTGTGTTGCCAGATAATTACCTGACTCAAGAACCATTGTTCTGAACTTGTTTCTCTGAAATGATTCTGATATCACTGTTTTGATAACATGAAAGGATATTGAAACTCAATATGAATATGAAATACACTGAATTACATAAGATTTGTACCTGGTTGCTGTTCACGTACTGTTCACGATCACTGTTCCGGTGACGGTTCCGGCACTGATGTTACACATGCTTAAAAGGTAAGCAGCACAAGTCATCTCATCATGCCAAAGAGATAAATTCTATTACAACAGTCCTGCATTTACTACATATGGACTTGTTTGGCCCTACAAGTGTAAAAAGTATAGGTAGAAAGTCATATTGCTTGGTGGTTACTGATGATTTCTCTCGGTATACCTGGGTATTCTTCTTGAATACCAAGGATGAAACTGCTGAGATCCTAAAGTCATTCATACTTAGGGTGGAGAATGAAAGTGATCACTATGTGAAAATAATTAGATCAGATCAAGGAACAGAGTTCAAAAATCACGTTTTAAATTCATTCTGTGAATCTAAAGGTATTACAAGACAATTTAGTGCTCCTAGGACTCCACAACAAAATGGTGTTGCTGAGAGAAGGAATAGGACACTAATTGAGGCTGCAAGGACCATGTTTTCTGATGCCAAACTTCCAATAACTTTTTGGGCAGAAGCGGTCAACACTGCCTGTTATGTCCAAAACAGAGTATTGGTAGTTAAGACACATGGTATGACTCCTTATGAAATTTGGCATAAGAGAAAGCCATTCATTGGATTTCTCAAACCATTTGGATGTCATTGCACCATACTGAATACTAAAGATCACTTAGCCAAGTTTGCTGAGAAATCAGCAGAGGGCTACTTTGTTGGGTACTCTTCACATGCTAAGGCTTATAGAGTATACATCAAAGCTTCCAGAATTATTGAGGAGTCTGCAAATGTTCAGTTCAATGAGCATACTCTCAATAAACCTGGAACAGGCCCTGATTGGTTATTTGATCTTGATAGCTTTACATCTGTATTTAATCTGGTGAAAGAGTATGTTCCAGTTTCACAGTCAGCTACCATAGACTCCTCCAAAGGCACAAGAGAAGATGACTTTCGTGTTGAACTGCCAATGAGCCAATTGGTGAGGCTACAGGAGATATCTCATCTGGGGTAAAAATAACTGCTGATGACAAAGGTAAAAGGAAGCTAACCCCAGAGGAGGAAGCATAACAAGAGGAGATGATTCCCAAAAAGACAAAGAGCTGACCAAATACTGCAATGGATGATGAAATCATCAGATTGTCTGCCCTTCTTCAAGAAAAGGGGTATGATATTGATGAAGTCCTTAACTGGTCGGTACCTAGAATGGCTACCGAGCTGGACAAAGTGCAGCAGCAGGAACACGAAGCTGCTGCATCCAAAGTCCAGATTGTTCTAACAAAGACACAGAAGAACAAGGCCTACAGAGACAAGTGCAAAGCCTTTCTTCTGGAGTAAGGATTCCATGCTCGGCAGCTAGGCCCAATGAAGAACTCAACCATGGATATGCATATCAAAGACATAAAAGCTAAAGTTGCTAGAGGTGAGTTACCTTCAATTGAACAGATAAGGGCTAGAAAGGAAAGCCTAATGAGAGGCTTAGGTTTAGGGGGAGGAGCCACAATAGAAATTCCCCTCTCTGTTACAGGGATCAGAGAGGGAGAAGAGGTTATGTGTGGGGAAGCAACCAAAGCCATGTTCCCCAAAATGTTCCCCCTAAATCCTAAAGAAGAACAATCATCTTCTCCATCAAGTCCTTCTATGGATAATATGCCAATCTCTTCAGTGATCAAGATCAAAAAGGGTCAGAAGACTACAAGAAAACAATCATCACAAATCCCTGATCCTGAGAGACAGACACTGGCTGGTGAGAGGAGAACAGAACCCTCGGTTGCTGAGGAGTCCCAACAAGCCAGAGTTCTGAGGAGTCAGGCCACTGCTCAAAACAGACCAAGATTCATAAGAAGAAAGAGCATGGCCAGAAGGAAAAGGAGAGCATCTACCATTCCCTCTGACTCTGAGTCTGAAGCAATAATCTCAGTACCTGAAGTCACACCAGAAGCAGCTCCAGAATCTACACAATCCAGAGAAGATATAAGGGATATCCGTAGACTAATGCATGAGCATTCATATATCCCTTTAGTAAATTGGAGCTTCAATGCACAAGAAAAGACATTCATCCTCACCGACTACAATGGTGATATAAAACTGGTGGATCTTTTGCATCTAACGATGTTGGCCAAGCCCTATATCCTTGATCTAGATAAGCTCCCTCTTAATAATCCTGACAATGGAGCTGATGGGAGAACAGGCATCAAGTTGATAAGTAGAAGGGCACAGGTACTGAGGGGCACATGGAAGCCAAGGTTCCTTCCTTAGAAGTTTTGGTAGCATCAGCCTAGGGGGAGATTGTAAAGACTAATAAAGGCTGATGCTCACCAAACCTCCTATTTTGTCCAACTACAAAGGCAGCAAAGAATAACATCCTTCGGAAGGAAGAAGTTACTCCTCGGAAGCAACATTGCTTCCGAAGGATAACTTAACCCTGCCAAAGGTTGTACAAGACAATTGCTTCGGAAGATCCATACTTAGAAGATTTCAGAAGTTCAGAGCTTTCGAACATCAAATGCTTCTGAAGACTCTTCTCAGCAACTTCCTCAGAAAGACAAAGACTTCCGAAGAGATTCCTTCTTCAAAGACTGTAGCTGAACACTTTCAAAGTACAAAAGGTACTGACACAAGACATGCTGGTTTGACGACAGATAGAGACAACATGTAATGAGTCAGATAAGTTACCTTACTTCTCCCATGCTGCATTAAATGCAAAAGATCATCTGAAGCCTTGAAGATCATCAACATTAAATGTCTTTTGTATTTAGTAGTCTTTGTTAAAGTCAATGTCTATTTGTATAATGATCATGACTGAGTGTCTTAGCCTGTTAAGACACTCAATATACTAGAATAAGCTTTACTTTATGTACTTGTCTAGTATACCCAACTTGTATTCCTAAGTGTATACGGTTGTAGCCTCGGCTATATAACCTCCCATTGTATGTTTGCTTAAGTGTGCTTGTACGCTTCTTACTTTGAGAGAAATATATCATTGAGCTTGAAATTATTCTTGTGTTCCTATTAGTGTTCAAAGATTATTACTTTGTCATTTTGAGTGTTAATGAGATTATTCTAACATAACATTCCGTATCTGTTAGATTGTAGAAAGAAATACTTGTGAAGTGTTGTTTAGATTAAGCAACCCGATCCAACACTATCTATTTTTTTTTCTTTTTACCCCTTCGGATCCTGAATTCGACATGTTTACGTAACAATGTAACAAAATTTTTCTAACTGGCAAACTTCTACCAAGATTTGATAATTATATTTTCTAAAGTACTTATCCTAACTCTGATGGATAACTAATAATGATTCTAACATGAATCAAACTTAATTCTAATTCTATAAAATGAAATTTCAAATAAAATTATTGATATAACCTAGAATTTTCCAAAATCTTTCCAGAGATTTATGATTGAGTTAATACTTCATGGGATATAACTCAGTAATTTTGATAACATTTCTTCTTCTGGTCAGATAATACTAAACAAAACAACCTAACCTTTTGAGACTTTAATAAGTAATTCTTGGCGGCCTACAAAAATCCACCTTACTCTTATGCTTTAATTTTTTTTTGTAAACACAAGTCCTTATTCTTTTTCTTTGTTCGGATTCAAGCAAGAGTAAGATGCAAATGGTTCCTTTAAACGAATTATCATTTTCAAAATCAATTTTACATGGTTTTCTTCGTTTTGTCCTCGGCTTCATGATTTTCAATTTCTGGATCCAATTGAACACAATTGATTTTTTGACCTGAATCAATTTTGTTACTGAAATTGATTTTGAATGGTCTTTGTATCTTCTAGTTAAAATAGTTTTTATCTTTAATTTGATTTTTTGATTGAATCAATTATAAAAGATCAATTTTGCTTTGGACTGATTTTGAAATTTTGAATTGATTTGTTTCCGAATCGATTATCCTTTACGTTAAATTGATTTTAAATCCTGAAATCAATTTATAGACACCCCCACAACGTTTGAACCTTGTTTATGATGCCAATTCTTGGTGTTTTCACGAAAGAAATGTTTATGTGTTTATAGAAAAAGAAATAGGAAACACACAATGTGCATATATTCAACAATTCAAATGATTTACAGACGAAGGCTATTTATAGCATTCTAAATTACTGTTATGATGGCAGTTAGACAAACTTACTTTAACCAGTTTACCCTTCTAAATATAACTTAAGTTGTCATAGTGTCTCTGTCTTGATGATCTTGTTTATTCCATCATATGCTCCATAACAAACTTCAAAGTTTGTCCATTTGCAAGTTTTTGTGTAATTTCAGCCCATGATTTTAATTGTGTAGTCTTTCTATTACATTATTTCTTTTGAATTAAAATTAGGTTGTTCAAAATGCTCGCGATTTGAGTTTCACTTTATTGAAAAAAGCTCGGCTTGAAAAATCTCTATTAAAACAAGCCAAGCCTGAGGTAGGGTTGTCTCGGATCGAGCATGCTACACCCCCAAATAGACATACATATATATTATATTACACACATAAACACATACATACATACATACATACAATCTATATGTATTATATTGTATTTTAAATATATATTTTGTATAATATATATGTGTGTAAAGTAAAGGAAGATTAAAAAAAAGAAACAACCGCGCCAACTCTTGGCTCGGCTTGAGGATCGAGATTTTTAACAAGCTTGAGCTTGATCACAAAATTTTGGCTCGAAATATATTTTGAGCCGGTTCAGCTTGTCTTGATTACAACCCGAAATTTGCAGTGTACAAGTTGAGATAGTTGATATGTTCCATCTTAGCCTTTAGGTGGTATAACTCCTTCCACTTTAAACATCAAATCATTTTCCAAAAAACATTGAAGGAAAGGAAGAGAAGTGAAAGGAAACTAGACAAAATTACTTAGTTTTTCTTTCCTTCTGATTTGGAAGGAAATGAAAGGAAAAAACTCTATTATTTTCTTTTCCTTTGCTCTCATTTCTTTTCATTTCTTTTCCATTCTGTTCTCTCCTTTAATAAATTCGAAAACTAAGCGTAAGAGCTTATAGTCCAATGGTTACTCCTTTGACTTACTATTCTCTAGTTTATCCTACTATTCTCTCGGTTTTTAATTGATCTCTCTCAAGTCGTCAGGGTAATAAGAGCTAGAGGTGGGCATTGAAACCGGTTTCAAACCCGAACCCGGGGTTCAACCCGGAACCGGACCCGGTTCCAACCCGGTCTACCCCCAACCCGGTAGAACCCACCGGTTCCTAACCGGTTTGTATTTTGAATTTCGCCACCGGTTCCAAACCGGGTTCAACCCGAACCGGTTCCAACCCGGTAGATCCAACCCGGTTTTGACCGTTTGAACCAAAAAGTCGAGTTCTAGCTGTTGAACTAGCCGTTTGGACCGATTTTTAGCCGTTTTTTTTGATGTTTTTTGGTCCAAAACTTATTATAAATTGTTGTGGCTTGGTTTAGTTTGATTCCACACTTGAAAACGAACATTCTAAACCAAAAACGCTCTCGTTTCGTATACCCGACTGCTTTACTCTCTTTGTTTCGCGATACATTTTTATTACACGCGTATTTTAAACCACTTGTTAACGCAATGGCTCAATCTACATCTTCTGTCGGTCAAGGTTCTAACGCCGAAGTTTCAGTTGTCCGTGTTCTTACGCATAGTAGGAACATGGAAATATGGTGTAACTGGGATTTAGTTGAGATAAGTGATGGGTCTCAAAAGGCTCGTTGCAAGTATTGTGGTATGCTTCTTGCAAAAGAATCAAACACGAGTTTGAAGAAACATATTACCAAACCATTTTGCAAGGCGTTGAAGAATGATCCAGAAAGTCAACAAACACAAATCAGTAATGATGGTGGAATTTTTCACTACAATGTAGACGAGGTTCGTGATAGAATGGCGAAGTTCGTGATTCAAGAGGCGTTGCTGTTTGGACATTTCGACAACCCTCGTTTAACAAACATGATTCGAGATACGCTTCAGCCTCGTTATAATCATGTAAGTCGAAGGACGCTAAGGCGTCATTGTTTAAAAATGTGGAACAACGCAAAAAAAGATTTGATCTTATTTTTTGAAAAACTAAACACTGGTGTAAACTTAACTACAGACGTTTGGTCTGCACCACATGGTTTACCGGAATCATATATTTGCGTCACCGCCCATTGGGTGGATCCCGGTTCGTGGCAAATGATGAAACGTACGATTGCGTTTGAACTTTTCTCGTATCCACATACGGCTGAATATTTGTTTCAACTATTAGATTTCGTAATAACACAATTTAATTTGGAAAAGAAACTATTTTCAATAGCATTTTATAATGCTTCAAACAACACTGCTGCAGTGGAAAAATTAAAATTAAAATACACACCATTTTGCAACGGTATATTTTTCCACAGTCGATGTGTAGCACATATTATTAACTTAGCAGTGCAAGACGGTCTTTCTTCACCGAATCTTGAAACTTTCAAATATGGTTTTAGAAATATGATACATGATGCTTTTAAAAAAAGTAGAAAAACATTTACCGATTACAAAAAATTTTGTAAAGATACGAACAGACCTTGTTATGGTCTTAATTGGGATGTACCTACTCGGTGGAACTCCACTTTTAAAATGTTTGAAACTGCTTTAAAACAAAGAGCAACTTTACAAACATTTCATACGAGTCTTTGTGAAGATGGTTACGCCGAACAATTTTCGGACTTGGCTTGGGAGAATATTCAAGATTTAACTGATTTTCTTGAAGCTTTTAAAACCGCCACTACAAAATTATCAGGGGTTTATTATCCTACTAGTCCATTGGTGTTACCAGAATTGTATTTGATGACGTCAAATTTAAAAAATTTTGAAATGAAAAACCAAATGTTTGAACAAATGATAAGTCCAATGAAAGTCAAATTAAAGAAATATTTTAAAGATTTACCACCCGTGTTTACTTGTGCCGCTGCTTTAAACCCAATTTTGAATGTTACGGGGGTTGAATGTTTGATAGACGAAATAAATGATAATTTGGATATTCATGAAGAAGATCCAAATTTTTCAAATGATGCAAAAAAAAGTTTTCAAAAAAGTTTACAAAGTATGTATGAATTTTATTTAAATAAATATGGTCCTAATATAAACATACGTACGAGCACGAGCGCATCAAGCTCGAGTAGTAGACCTCGTGATCCGCTTCTTAGTTTATTTAATACCGTTCGTAATGAAACAACAAAACGACAAAGGGGTAACACCCCTTCAAGTGAGCTCGGAAGGTATAGTGGAACAGATTTTGTTTCCACTTTTCAATCCGAGGATTATCACAATTTAGAACTTTTGTCATGGTGGAAAGGAAAAGAATCCGATTATCCGATTCTATCCACTATGGCACGTGATTTACTAACCGTCCAAGCTTCTACGGTAGCTTCGGAATCTGCGTTTTCTCTTAGTGGCAGGGTATTATCTTTACAAAGAACAAGACTTACTCCGGAATCAGTAGAGATGTGTATTTGCTTAAAGGATCACTTGGACGCGATCGATCGAATTCAAAACATAACAAACCTCGAAGATGAAATCGAACTTGAAACAAGGGTACACGAAGAGGAGGTGGATGAAGGATTATCTCCCGACATATCCGATGAAGAACTTGCACAAGAAGCTCGTGCTCGTAAACGTACGCAAACGCAAGCGGGAACAAGCACGGAATAAAACGCATGTTCTCAAGTTATTGTATTTGTATTTATCTTTTTAAGTTATGTATGTTTTTTTTAAATAATTAAAAGAGAAATAAATGTTAAATACAATTTTTATTTTTATGTTATGTATGTAATTTATTGTAAAATTACTAGAAATAATAATGAATTTTTTTAATATCATTATTTTTTTTATACATGTTCTTAAATCAAGTATTTTTTTTTATTATTTATGTATGTCTTTTTTTTAAATAATTGAAATATAAATATGTGACATCCCGACATTTCGGGTTAACTCCGTTAATCATAAACTAACGGGGATTGTAAGAAATTATACAATACCAAATTAGAGGGACTAAAATTGATCAAAGTAAGTCCAGAAACAATTAAACTATAAGGATTAAACATTTAAATACATGAAAGGTTCAATTTTGACTCTTGGAAGTCAAAATTCGACATAATCAATAATGAAATCATAAATTCGTAATTACCCATAATTATAACCAAATTAAATCATCAATAAATGTCATATTGATGATTTCTATCATCAATTCGGTAGTTAATTGCAGCCATAATGCCTAATTAAACCCATTTAACAACCCATTATGATTGAATCGTTATTTGTATCATTAAACCCACACAATACGATCGAATTTCACGCAATTGAACTCCCAGAAGCTCTAGTCGGCACTATTAGACATTGTTTCATATCATAATTCTATTCAAGAAACATTGGGTTGTCGAAGTCGATTGGGGGACGGCCGAAGAACAACCAACAAATCGATATCCATCAATATGGCATCAAAACAGGTAAGAAATCACTCCTACACAACCTAACACAACCGATTAAGAAGAAACAAATGTTAATTTCGTGTAGAAACACCGGATTGTATGAACACTAATTCTAGGGTTCATACTAGAAAACGATTTGGGGGTTTATAGCGAAACAAACTCAAAAACGAAATTAAAACATTTGTACAGTTTCCAAATATGGTGTTAAACGAAATCCCTAAGTTATTTTGGTATAAAAACAACGAATTGTATCGGTTTGAATTCTAGGGTTCATCCTAGAAAAGGTTTTGGGGATTTTGATAGATATGGGTTTGAAAATCAAATTAAATGGTATTAATAGTTTCATAAAACTCCGATTAAGAATAACCTTATGTGAATTTTATAAAACAACAACAAATCTTGTAATTTTGAAATCTAGGGTTCTTGAATGAAAATGTTTTGGGGGTTTTGATTCAAACGTGTTTCAAACTCAAACTAAATCATACAGTAGCTTCATGGGGTTCCATTGAACGAAATCCCTATGTTACTTATATCTAACAACAACGAATTGCATGAATTCGATTGTTAGGGTTCTAAGCATAAAACGTTTTGGGTTTTCTGGACAAATGAATTTCAAAATCAAATTAACATATATGAACACATTCTATTTGACTAAGAGAAGAAAAGCCTCTGAATTAGAAGGCTAACAAACACGAATTTAATCAACTAGGTTCATGAAAACGTGGTTAGGGTTCGAATTCATTTGTGATCGAATAATATCATTTGAATGAGTCAATACCTGAATTAATATCACCTATATGGTCGTCTGAACTTCTTGAATAAAACCCCTAAGGTGGTGAGCTTGATTGAAATCGAATTGGGGTGCAATTGTTCCCATTTGCTCAGCTAGGGATTAACAAAGGGGACTCGACTACTTGATGCTTAAAAACTTTTACAATTCAACCTGTTAATAAAAATTGAAATAGAGGAGATGGTAAGGTGTGTGGGTGGTGAGGGTGAGGTCGGGGTTCGAATCCAAGGGCGACTGGTTTTTGAGTTTAAACCATTTTTTTTAGTATTTTTATCACATCTCATTCATTTTAACTCCGTTTCGACCCGTTCGACTCGCGTTGGAACCAAAATTCAGTTCCGAACGTATTAGAATAATAAAATATATATTTTGTCATGAATCCATAAATCGTGTATAAATACGCGTGTTTAACGAAATCGTATATAGTTGAACGATTTAAACAAACGAACTTAAAATCGTACATACTTTTGTATGTACGTTTCGGACATTCTAACATACGTGTGTTGACACGTATGTGACTACAAACATGATTTAACATTACGAATAACACGACGTTATTGTAATGACACAGATTCTTCATAGAAGATTATCTACGCGAATTCACAAACTGTTGATCATTCTGTTTGCTATCAAAGGTGCGTACACGGCCCCTTTCTTATTTTAACTGTTTTGGGAGAGAAAACATGTGTAACAAACGCTTTTAGATACATATCACTTGCATGAGTTAGCTGTTTACATTAAGTGCAAACATAGCATTACAAAGCCTTCCATTTCGAACCGTTTAATTTGCCGTAGTGCAAAGCGTGGTAGTTGAAGATAGATCTATTGGGTTTGACAAACCTCACTTGGTAGATGGGATCTACGCAGGTGTTTGACTGACCAAACACACACATTACTATTGTTCGTGCTAGACAATAGGGTTAAGGCAAAAACATGCTATAGCATGGCAACTCGTCAGCTTCGGTGTCGACCACTTATGTAAATAGTACAAATGACTAGCTATCATGACTATGCATGTGTGATTATGTTATCTGTAAACTTTATATTCAAACTGTGATTTCAACGATTATACATACAAACCTGTGTATGCACCAACCTTTGTGTTGACTTGATTTACATGTTTTCTCAGGACACCAAGGCACAAGAAAGGACAAGCAGGGACTAGGATGTTGAGTCTCATGCATACAGTTTATATTGATTATTGATTTACAACATTGAACATTGTATACATGGTTTTACAACTGTTACACTTTGTTATAAATTTTCAAACGCTTCCGCAAAAGTTAAACTCTGATTTTACAAATTAAGACTGAATTATGTTTAAAAGCATATAGAGGTCTTTCGTTATGTCTAATGATCTGAGATCCTGGTTTGTCACGTTCCCAAACGGTATGATTCCGTTAGTTGAAAATTGGGGGTGTGACAAAATAAATGTATTAAAAGTTATTTTTGTTTTTAAGTTATGTATGTAATTTATTGTAAATTATTAGAAATAATAATGTATGTTTTTAATATTATTTTCTTTTTATTTATGTATTCACATTTATAAAAAAAAAAAAATTAAACCGAACCCGGTTTGAACCCGGTAGGTGTACCCGGTTCTGGACCCGACCCTACCCTACCCGGTTCTACCGGTTTTAGATCTACAAATGTAAAACCGGTTCCAAACCGGTTCGGGTTCACCTCAAAACCGGTTTCACTGGACCCGGTCCAAAATTGAACCCGGTTTGAACCCGGTTCAGGTTTAAAATTGAACCCGGTTTGCCGATCACTAATAAGAGCATCATGGTCTAAAACCAATTAACACACACTTGTTCAATTGAATTTTTGAGAGAATTCGAACATGTTTACATGGTGATTTATACCCAACACAATGAAAGTTAAAAAAATGGCAAATAACAGTAAACAAATGGCATGGGTTAACAGGCTAACAGCTACCTTACAACCACAAAACATAGCTTGCTCATAAGACGTGCTTACTTAAAATGTAACACACAACCCAGTTACGAATAATGTATCATACAATCTATCTAATATAATAATCTAATATAATAAAAGAAGATTTTGTAATGCCACTTGGCATTCATTTAGACCACTTTTAGCTTCATTTTCCCGCTTAACCACTTTTAGCTTCATTTTCCCGCTTAAAATTTAATCCATAATTAACGTAATTGACAATTAAGATTGTTTTTCATTTAAACTTAATTCATTTACCCCATTGTTTAATTATATCTATTTAAGATCAATTATTAATTTAAAACGATTACATGATTCCTTCCATCCATTCACTATCTAGTAATATTTTAATAAACTTCAAAATTATGTAACTTTCTTAAAAATAATATCTGTTGTATAAACATTAAATTATGTATAATTCATAATTCCAACCGTGTAACAGAAGAACTTTAATCTCAGAGCGATCATAAATGGTTGTTAAGAAATTTAAAGATGAAAATTTATAATATATAATTAAGAAGACAGTCGCCAAAATTTAATTTCTCTTTAAATCCCAAAAAAACTTGAGTTACTCATGATTCATAAGTAACTTTATTCTCTTTATGTATAGGAAATAGTGGGCTCACACGATTGATACTTCGCTGTTCAAAAAAAATTGTATTCTAAACCATTTTAATTTTATTATTATGTAACATGTATACAAGTAATATTTTTTTAAAACTTTTTTTATTATTTCAACTGTGTAGCACACGGGTTATAAACTATTATACTAATAAATAAAGGTTTATACAAATACATATCATGTTTCTAGAGCAACTTATCTTTAATTGCTCGCCTCTCTCTCATAATAAATGCATCTAATATTAAATATTAAATATACTTTTATATTTTTTTAAAATTAAAAAGATATTTTAATACATTAAAAATATATTAATATTAGATAACACTTTTTACAAAAATCAATTTATTATAAAATATAAAATTTGTAAAATAATTTTTTAAAATAAAATGTTTAAACAAACAAAACTTTGAAGAAATTAGTATTTAAATAAATAATAATATTATTTTATTAATTAAATTATTAAATTATATGAAATTTTAATCATATTTTATATTAAAAATCGTTTTATATTATCTAAATTTTCATTAGTAACTATTTATCATATTTTTTTATTCAACCCCGTGTAATACACGGGGTCCTAACCTAGTACTATATATAAGAGAGAACATTAATTTTTTTAATTAGAATAGTCAGACTCCAAGTTTACGTTGTCTAAACAATACATCATATCGATGTCTAAAAATAAACTCAAGTAAGACTTAATAATTTGAACTCCTCCATGTTCGATTTCACTCTTCATATATTCTAATGATTCTATTAGTACTTGCCATGATTATAAAAATAACACATAAAAGAATACAGATGAGCAATATTTTACACTGTTGATTGGGTTGACTACGGTCCTCCGTAGTGACTCCTTATACTGTTGATTTACTTGACTTCGGTCCTACGCAATACTTGTATGCTAAATCATTATTGTGATTATTCTATGATAGGATTGAACTTATTTGGAATGTTTATGGAACTTACTTTGATTATTTGTTTATCTTCTTGGTAGTGAATTTAAAGGATTGATCATCTTTACAGGTTCACATGTGTGTATTAAACTCTTATAATTATTTTTGGGTGTGTTAAAAACTTATGATTACTCACCAACTACTTTTTTAGTTGACAATTTATTTTTACATGTTTCAGGGAATGAGGAGAAGTAGGAAGGATATCTATACTCTTTTGGGATATCATCACACAGGATCTTGGACTTAGCTAATTTAACAGAATCTACCGAAGACTAGGATTTAGTTAACTTAGCTACATCTTTTGTGTAACTTGTTGTAACTATTTCATGACAAACATGATTTTTGTGTAACTACTTTAAATGCTTAAATGATATCTGATGATACATTGTAGTTGCCCACGTGCTTTTGAACAATCTGCACATTCCTCATGGCATCCCGATGATTCCGCCGTCAGTCGGGGTGTTACATAAATTATCGTTACAGTGGCAGTTAGACAAACTAACTTCAACTATCTTAACTTTGACCATTTTATTTAAGCTATCATAATGCCTTTGTCTTGATGATCTTGTTTATTCCATCATTTGCTCCTTAGAAAACCTTCAAAATCTTGTCCATTTGCAAGTTTTTTTTGTAATTTCAGCCCATGATTCTAATTGTGTAGTCTTTCTATAACAATCTTTCTTTTGAATTGCAATTAGGGTTGTTCAAAATGCTCGCGTTCAAGTTTCACTTTCTTGAAAAAGGCTCGGCTTGAAAAAATCTCGAATAAAACTAGCCGAGCTCGAGGCAGGGTTGTCTCGGATCGAGCTTGGCTTGCGTCTCGATTCATTAGGTCGGCTTGAATTTTAATACACACACAGACACATAATCATATACATATATTATACTACACACACAAGCACATACATACATAAATACATGCATGCATACATAATACATACACACTTAAACACATGCATACATGCATACGTGCATACATACGTATATACATACGCACATACATACGTACCTATATACATACATACATACACACACATACACAGTTACACTCACATACGTACGGTACATACATACATACATACGCTCATGCTTACATACGCACATAATACATATAATCTGATATGTATTATATTGTATCTAAATACATATTATGTGTAATATATATATATATATATAGATATATACATATATACATATATACATATATACATATATACATATATACATATATACATGTGTGTGTAATACAATGCACATATAATATATATGTCTGTTATATTAAATATATATGTGTAAAGTAAGGGAAGACTAAAAAATAAAGAAACAACCACGCCAACCCTTGGCTTGGCTCGAGGTTCAAGATATTTAACGAGCTTGAGCTTGAGCTTGAGCTTGAGCTTGAGCTTGAGCTTGAGCTTGATCTCAAAATTTTGGCTCAAAATATATTTGAGTCGGTTCGGCTTGTCTTGATTACAACCCAAAATTTGCAATGTAGAAGTTGAGATAGTTGATATATTCCAACTTAGCCTTTAGGTGGTATAACTCCTTCCACTTTAAACATCAAATCATTTTCCATGAACCATTAAGCTAGACTTTCATCTTCTTCCTTAACTCTGCTCATAATGGTTACTCGTTTGACTTATGGGAGGTCTTGAGTTTGAACCCGAGCTAAGACATACTTGTTGAGGTAAGGCCACAAGGTTTATCTAGTTGTGGGATTCTACCAAGGTGGGTTCAGGCATACCCCCAAAGGGTCAAATTCGAGGGGATGAATGAAATTCGTCTTGTGTGTCATCATACCATGATATTAAAAAAGGAGTTACTTTCATTATTTCAACTTGATGGCATGGTATCTTGATTTCATTACTAATTCCTTCAGCGTGGACTTTTAGACCAAACATCACCTCCTTAATTTGGTCATCATATCCCAGCCAAATAACAGTTGTCTTTGATTATTCTCTACAAAAACAAGACATGGGTTTAAAACAAGGCCATCAACACCGACCTTGACTTCACATTAATGCAAATCTTAATTACCAGAACTTTGTCTTTTCATGAAACACACATTTTTAATCACAAAATGAATTATAGCAATCCTTAATTTATCTGACTATTCTCTCGGGTTTTAATTGATCTCTCTCAAGTCTTCATGATAATAAGAGCATCATGGTCTAAAACCAACTAGTTTTATACCCGTCCGGTGGCCGGGTATTTTAATGGTATAATGATATAAATATTTTTCTTTTTTGCATTCTAAACAAAAATATCAACAATATTTATATACAAGTCGTTTAAGTTATTAGTATAAAACGACTAAGTTTAATAAAAGAGCCTAAAAATGTAAAGAACTAATTGTTTAACCAGCAAAAAAATGAGAATAATTGCTAACATTAAAATGAAAATGTTGTGAAACTTGGAACAACAAAATATTTTTCCTTATACACATAAACCATGAATCAAATGGGGATATGTATTAACAATTCGCACCAATTAATTCATCGTGCTTTACGCCAATATTTCTTGCCTATATATGGGTCAAAACGGCATATAAATTTCAAAAAGCAAATTAGCGCCCTACTTCAAAAGGTGGAAAATATATTTGATAAATTGTATATTAATATTATACTATTACACAATCATTCAAACCAAAAGGATACAAAAGGTTTAACGGAATAATCCTTTGTAGATTTCCTGATTCATTTATAGCACACATGATCCTCAAATAGACAAAAGCTTGGAATGTCCAATTTATGTTTGCTAAACTGATTGAAATGATTGGCTTTTGAGATATCAATATACAAAACAAAATAATTAAAAAAATAACTGCAAATGAGATTTCAAAATATTAAAGAAAGGATCAATCACCACATAACAAAAGAACATTTTAATAACACCTAGTGGAATTAATATACTTGGGGATAGTTCAATTTTTATATTGAAGACAATGTTTGCTAATATTCATGCTTCATCCAAAACTAACATGTCAAGAAACTTAATGTTTCAATCTTCACGCCAAAATAATACCAAATGTATTACCAAAGTTGGTCACCATATCTACATGAATGGATTGCTGTCAGCAACCCCAATTATTTCAACAAAAGTCGTAAGCAAGTGTTTCTTCCTGAATAAAAATTTGATTTTTATTAGTTGATCAACTTGGTAAACTACCAGAGGTCAAACCACATGAATAACTGTCAGGACTCTTCAACACACATAGTTGCATTCAATTAGTAAATTGCAAACAAACTGAGTGCTTCGTAGAGAATACTATAAAGCCACCAAATTACAAACACTTTTTAGAACTCATAAATTGTATATCTATATTGATAAGAAAGGGTGTAGAATTAAATGATGGTTCTGATATGGCATTGTGCTTCAAATGATATTTCCAACATAGCATTTCATGAAAAAAAACTTATTAGCTTCATAATTGTATTGAATGATTTTCATGGTAATTTCACTAATGTAAAAACAAAGTGATAAGGCATCATTAATGATAAAAAAATCACAAAAAAAAAACAATCTTAGAAAGTTCATGAACTAGATTACACAAATTAAGAAACTGGTGACCATTTGATCTTGTTTGTATGTCACCATAAAAGTGATAATGACCATATAACCATGTGATTTCCAATCCATCAAAGTTGAGCAAAAACTAAAAATTGACAGAGAGCCATAAATGAACAAATAAACGGTGATTGAAAGACAAATGTAAGCGTTGTTCATAAAAAAAACAAATGCTAAACGCCGATAGTTGAAGCCAAACGGCACAAACAATAACTCATTTTAATATCGTTGAAAGGGTTATCAAAGTAAAAACAAAACAATTGGATCATATAACTATATAAGTTGAATGTTACAAACCCGCAACGAAATGATGCAAATGAATGAAACGATGTATACGCCATGTTATTGAAATTAAGATAGGAGATCAAAACAGAGAGTTTACAACTTAAACAAACCCTAAAAAATTTGGGGCTCTTTAAGAGTTAAGGCACCAAGGAATAGCTTTTTGGGTGTACACAAGAAGCGCATGATGAAGAACCCTGATTTGAATTCGTGCTTGGCGTCTCTTTCTCAGCATAATGGTTGTGAAGAAGATAAGCAAGTTGAATGATCTACAAAACCAACCAATTTCGTTCAACTTGTAAAACCCCTAAAGTTGAAAGGGTTTCAAATTGTTAAAATCAATATTAAAAAAAAACTCACTGATTTAGACCTTGAGTGCTCTGAAATCATGGACATATATCATATTGGTTAAAATGCACTATAATTTTGTGAAGATCCATCAATTCCTTGTTACAGTAATTCATTTGCCCAATCATGTGCTCTTGGTCAAAACCTATTAATAAAAGCATTAGAGTTGTGATAACTGATCATGAGCAATAGCAGTTGACCACTATAACATCCAAAAGTCAAGCCTATTATCCCCTGCAAGTTCACTTTTGTAACTTCCATAAGCCTGTAGTTTGCATCATAGAAGCATTACTCATTAGAACAAAACGATAGCAACCACCCATAAGAATACAAGAACCAATTAAACCTTTTTCAGTGGTTCTAGTAATCGGTATGCAAAGCAAACTACATAACTCAAATAGCTTCGCCTTTTTTAGCTTGCCAGGCTTTTCGTGCACTTAACTTTTTTGCTTTTCCTGCAATCATAACAAACATCAAGCTAATAAATTATAGTCACAGGAAGCAATATTATTACTTTCATATACTTGATAAGTAGAGTTCATCAACAACTTGATGAGTTAGTTTTCAGAGATGACACCTTAGACTCATATAAAATAGATGGGTTGCTTCCGGATAAGTTTCAAATAGCCATTTATGTCAAAAACTAAAATCTATTTATCAATTCATTCCAACATGCATTATGGGATATCTCTGTTCGATTCCTTATATCTGTAAACAAATTAGAAATAAAGAAGCTGAAAACAAAAGAAACATTATTATTGGCTGTTAATAAATGAAGTTTAGCAATTTATGTCATGAGAAATGAATCTTTAGAAACCAAAAATAAGATCTTGTATTAGTATCTAAACTAAAACATTCTAGAACTTAAAAACAAAAATATGTTGCAGCCTTTAATATTAATTTACAAGATGAAATTTCAAAAGTCACAAAACTGGAGATGTGCTAAACCATATGTTATGAATACCCTGTTAACAAAACTTCATAATATAATTTCTTTCTTTTCTAAAAAAAAAAATCCGTGTTTCCTTCAAATATGTGGCAAAAATTCTCAATGAAAAAATAAGCACTTTATTATATGCTTAAACATTGAAGCTGATTAATAATTATGAACAAAATCAAAGAAAAAACTGATTAATAATTATGAGCAAAATAAAGAAAAAAACCTAACCTGCTGCAATGGCAACATCTTTCAAAGTCCCACATAATTCAACTTCCTCCACAACTTGACACTGTATTAAAATCAATAATGAGAGATGTCTTTCCATTAATTTCAGATCAGGTTCAGGTATTTTCGAGTACAAGGTTGCGCAGGGGAAAATTGGTCAACTGGTTTGATGCAGCAGGCAGCTGTTTTGTTCAGAAGCAGATGGGTCAGTGCTGATGTTCTAAGGCTGTCACAGATGTTTAGGTAGAAAAGCAATGGTACTTTGGTCCATTTCACTAAAAAAACTCAAATGGTGTACAAGGGAAGCTGATGACCAGGTTGATGCTTACACATGCCTAAAAGAGACAAGGTGGCTACATTGGTCCAAATAGATCAAGGAAGGAGCTGGTTTTAGCGCATAATGCAATAGATTAAAACTATTTTTTTGCTTAACTTTCAAATTAAGAAGCAAAATTAAAACTCATTTAAGAGCTGTAATTAAAGGTGATTAATCTGTCTTTCATATTACACAAGGAATTTTGAATAATAATCATTTGAGAGCTGTAATTTAAAGAGCTTTTTGAATAAAATAGTAAGATACTATGAACCACCCAATCAAGATACTATTAAATATTAATTTAAAGTGCTCTATACGTGTCATGACTCATGAGCCTCAATTCAACACACTAATTACAATTATTGACTAACCTCAACAACAGCTTCATCACCAGGAATGATTTTAGACATCCAATCAGAACCAGCCAAAACATCTTTGAGTTCACAGACCAATGACTCTTTTTTTTATGGAAAGTAGATGTGGTTTGAATACCTTGATTTGCGACCTAATAAAATCATAAAATTCAAACAGATTTATGATAAAAACAAGAAAATAGTTGTATATAACAAGTTTGAGAGTCCTACCGGTACCCTTTCAATTTTCAATCATGTCCATCCTCTTATGCTGCAAAATTGAATTCATCATTAGTTGCTGAACTTAAAAGTTAAATGAGCATTAGAATTCAACTTTACAAAACAAATGCAAGAAAAATTGAGGCATGAGCAATCTATCAAATTGTCCTTCTATTTATTGATATAAAACAAACTTTTCAAGAAAACAAATGCAAGAAAATTGAATTCATAATGATGTCACTTACGTACTCCAACTCTGGCGTTTTCAACTTTGACAACTCTTATTGAATACATTGGCACCATGGATCACCTACCAATTACATACATTTTTTTATGTTTCGGATCCGAGAACACACTCTGAACAAAATAAGATAGAACAACGATAAGAGGTAAATTGTTAGAATAATAATATCTCAAAAACAAAAACACCCTCCCAAACATCAACACCTACAGAAAAGCATCCAAAAAAATGGATAGTGTCAAAGCATCCAACTTGAGTTCCTAAAAATGGAGTAAATGGAGTAGTGTCAAAGATGCAATAAGCAAATATCATAACTTTACTCTATGCATAAAAACATAACTGCAACATTCATATGAGAAAAAAATTAATGTAACAATAGATAAGTGGTGCACCTAATTAATGATTGAAGCAAAGCTAGGTTTTACACGAAGTAACCTGCAGCTTATGATAACTAAAGCTCTAGATCATAAATCAAAGCCCCAACTTGTTCCAATGGAGGATACAATCACCAATCAGTGAAGATGTGGGCTACAGAAGATGAGCAAGGTTTTGTTGTCGATTTTCTGAGAGATTTTAAACATATTAAGTAGGTTTAACTTTAATATCCCATGCTCAAAACTTAAAACTCACCTTCAATTACCAACAATTATGAAAGAACCGCATAAAAAAACTAGATTTAGAAATTACACCTGAATTGAAGAAATTACACAATTTCATTAGAAATCAAAAAAAGAAAACAAAAGAAGATGAGAAACCTTCTAAAAAAATTGAGCACAAGACTAAAGCATAAGAAATCAATTCAATTTAAAGAATCAAAAGAATGTACATAGAAATCAATTATTTTTTTTTATGGTTAATAGTTAGATCATGATTCTATTTAGACTATGATTCCATAACAGAAGAATTCTCAAATTGCTTTATAGGGCCGTTTTTGAAAAAGAAAGAGATTCATTAGCTATGAAATCTAACAGGTATCGGTATGAAACAGAGAGTGCTATTCACAAAGCATTCTGTGATGCGCTCCGATCGATGAGGTTATGGTGTCATCGGTTAATGATAATCTGGATGAAATGGGGAAATTCCAGAAACCACTCCTTCCTTTTGCCCCTAATGTTGTCATACATGTCCCGAAATATCATCCGAGAGAAGTTGAAGTCAACTCCCAAAGCAATGGCCACGGTGCAGGAACTGGGGGTCTGGTTGAGCACGTCATATCCACCTTTTTTCCTGATAAGAATTGAGTGACACAATGTGCCAGATATCTCAAGTAGGGATGCAATAGCTTTTTCTCAGTTGGAGGGTAGACTCCCTCATATCCCATCCTTAGTAGAGTGTTGTTGACAAGTTCATGGTCAAAAACGACAACGAGCGCGTGCATTCTTTGATTACTTAGTCAACCACTACAACATCCAGGTGAGTTCATATGCCCCTTTTCTAATCTTTTGATTTTAAATGCGGGGCTGAGAAACCTTCTAAACTCTTTTAATTATTTAAAAGTTTTAGTACATTATTTCAATTATCATGTGATTTAGATAATATAGATTTTATCTTTATTATCACATATCAATTATATGTATGCTTGTGTGTATATGACATGTTTGAAATATCAAGGATGAATCATGATAGCATAGTTTCATGATCTCATCAACACAATAGAATAACATAAGTTATAAGATTAAATCTTATAATACTTTGTTATTATCACAATGATAAGCAGGTAATAACACTGAGACAAATACAAGTGACATCACGAATGATAATCATGATAATATAATTTCATGATGATGATATCATTCACACACATTTGTTAACACCGTGTAATAAGACTAGTTCTTATAACACATTGTTAAAACTATGAGAACACATAATTACTACAACAAAAAAAAAGCTAATGCAACCCTGCTAAAATGTTGCATAAAGCCTTAAAATAGTTGCATTAGGCCTAAAGCAACATTTTATTAAGGGTTGCATTAGGTGAAGTTGCATTAGGCATAATGCAACTTTTTTGTTTGAGATAATGCAACTTTTTTCATAAAAGTTGCATTTCTATTCAAATGCAAAGTTTTTAAAATGCAACATTTTTTACTTGCTATTGCAACTTTTTTTTACCTAAATATGCAACTTTTTTAGTTTTAAATACAACTTTTATATATAGTTTTTGTTTAAGAAAATGCAACCTTTTATATATTATAATGCAACCATTATTATGTTTTTAGTTAAGAAATATGCAACAAATTGTTTACAATTATAGTTGCAAATAATGCAACCTTGTTTAATCTCAAATATAACCTTATAACATCATTGTTTCAATCAATAAAATTTCCAATAGAATGTTCGTCTAAACAATAATAACATAGATAATCTAATGATGTACTTTAACGTATGGTAAAATCAAACAATAAATTAATCAACAAAATTGTTAATTACAATAATAAATAGTAATAAAAACATGCTACTCATTCTAGAAAGACTAATTTTCATGAGGTAGTTGTTTCATTAGTTTTCGCATCATAGCTTCAAAGTGTTCTCGTTGGGTTTTGATATCCTGTTGTATAGCTTCTAGCTCGGCCTTTTTTCTTTCATGTTCTTCGTCAAGATCTTTTTTCATTTCAAGCAATTGATTTTTTTGACCTTCAAAGCTTGCATTGAATGATTCCATAAGTCCTTCTGGAACCGTGTATGTTGTATCACCACCATCTCTCTATTTTTTTTATCAAATTATTAGTAACACCACGGCCATAAAGTCGACAATATCCACTATTCTATTTGTGCATTACAACCATAAAAGGATCTATGAAATCACTTTCATTTTCTGAAGATTTGTATTTTTTCATTTGTTCCTATGATATTATTCAAAAAATAATAAGAAAACATAATAATTGAACACCCCACTAAAACTACTTTAATGCCCAAAAAATGGTGACGTTAAAATACAATCTTACGATTTTCCTTTATGTGTCGTCTCATATGTATAAGCATATATACGTCCTTATGTCCTTTTACGTGTATGTTCAAACATTTGAGTTAAAGTAGGAAATTCCTTGTTTGGATTGTCATTATTCTGCATTCATGAAAACATAAAACATCAACAAAAATACAGGTATAAGAAATAATAAAAAATCAAAATTCAATAGCACACAAAGATATGTTACCATCTCATCATGAATCCTTGCAAAACTTTTTGGACCGGCCGTGTGCATATTTTTTTGAGACATGCGTATTTCCTTAGCCCGCAAACAACGCTTCTAGAAACACATAGTATATATAACTTAACAAAGTAAGTACATCAGGATATAGCAATAAATACTAATAATACATATATTGTCTAGAATATTACCGCTACGTTTTGTTATTCCATTATCTTAACAATTGTGCAAAATCACCTTCCGGAATGCTCTTTGGATGATTCTTCCATCTTGTTTTACTATCTTTAAACTGATAGAAGTGTTTTTTTCTTAAATCTACATTTATGTACCTTATAAGAATGGCCAATAGTCATAAGAACCCATTTTCTAGCTGCATCGAGTACATCGTATTTTTCTTTCAAAAGAAATTTAGAATTAAGTAAAAATGAAAAAAAATCTAAGAAATTGAAGACATAAAACTACTTGAAACCTTACCAAGACATACTCCCATATCTTATATTTATGTGGCACCTTGTGCCATGAATTATAGATCAATGGAGCATAACTGTGATTACGAGCTATAGTACCTAAAAATCGAGAAAATCGTCCTACTACGTCCTTCTCCTTTGTCATAGGTCCAACAGGTTGACCAAATTCATTATAAATAATAACCTTACGATCGTCGACTTTTCACATATGCACAAGATGCAACATTGTTGGTCCTCTTTTCTTGGATTTAGAAATTGCTGAAGTCAAATATTAATTAAAAAAATTACATATACATATACATATACATATACATATACATATACATATACATATACATATACATATACATATACATACATATACATATACATATACATATACATATACATATACATATACATATACATATACATATACATATACATTACATATACATATACATATTGTGTGTGTATAATTAATAAATATATAATCAAAAACATGATTATAGTATGTAAATTTAACCTGTTTTATTCTTGAGTCCGGAGTCTTTCAATTGTTCTTGAATTTGCACATCGTCCTCATTTTCCATATCCTCTTCACTATTGCCCATTTGTATTTCTTTTTCATTATCTACAAATGTCATGTCATCCATTTTTCATACTCATCATCTTCTTGAACATCATTTTGTCATCAGTTAATATAATACCGTCAATA
>SZYD01000235.1:0-62951 GCA_009363875.1 Mikania micrantha
AAACCTCTCAGGCGAACCTGTCTAATGCCTATTAGACGAACCAGTGAACAAACCTCTCAGGCGAACCTGTCTAAACGAACATCCAAGCAAACCTTTTGAAATTCAATTTTATTTTAAAATTCCAAAAAAACCAATGTTTAATGTATCAAAGTCAAAAAAATAATCAAAAATTATTGATTTAACATCAGATAAAAACCAAAATCTTTTTGTATTTTTCAAAATTTTTAGAACAAACACACTACAAATTTTAACAAATCTAACTATGAAATATAAACTAACAAAACAATCACATATTTTTGTTTGAGAAATATCCAGATATGAGATCATATTGTATTACAATTATCAACACACCTGATTGAAATAATGAATATAATTATCAGCAAATTACAATTCAAAGATGATTGTTAGTATATAAATCCTCTTTAAGTTTAATTACTTAGTTAAAATACCAATTGAAAACAAAATCATCAAATACTTTATGTTTTCCATTTACTTGAACACATCCCCGTTTTGTGAATAACTAAACAAACAATAATGTTCTTGAAACAATTTACTTCAATTTTAACTAGCTTGACCATGCAAAAACAAAGCTGATATCTTTTTGAAAATAACAAATATAAAACAAATTGAATTTGTTCAAAATCTTGAAATCAAGGTTGATGCTTTCGTATGCTCAGATGATCAAGAAAATGAACGAAACAATAATTTAAGATTAAGCTTTTAACAATCAGATCGATATTTTCATATACGCAGAGATTGTCCAAATCTTAATCAAACCAAGAAAACAAATTTGAATTGTTTAAAACTTAAACAATCAGGTCGATACGTAAGTATACGCAAAGAATGTTTCAGTTTTAAACTAAAATAAAAGAAAAATCAAATTTAGAATTTCTTTTGAAAATAAACACATGATCAAAACTAGTAAGTTAAATTTTGTTCAAGAAACATTTTATAAGATTAATCACCACTCATTCAGGACAAAGCTAAGCACTATATTCTAAGCATCTGTTTCTCATAAAGCATAATCAAAATTTTGACAAATCTTATTTTAACTAAGTTATAAACCTACCAACATATCATACTAAGTAATTGTAAATTCTCTTTATGTTTAAAGTTCTAGTATGATACAGATGTGCTTCCAATTGCTACAATATACTATCATTTCTCATTAGGTCGAATCTTTAGAATTTTTTTTAAATGTTTTTATGTTTTTGATATTTCAAATGTTTTTGAGTTATTTTCTCCCCTAAAGACTAAAACAAAAAACAACAAAACAAGTAAAATGTCTCATGTGAATTCAATAAAAATTGATTATGAAGGAAATTGATTTGGAATTACCTCACCCATGACCCTTATGCCATTTATTTTGAGTAAATACTGAAAACGATTTTTATCAAAATCCTTGGTGAGAAGGTCTGCTCTTTGTTCATTGGTATGTATTTTCACCACATCAATAGTTTCTTTTCATAGCAATCGCGTATGAAATGAAACCTAATATCAATGTGTTTAGATCGTGAATGATACACAGGATTCTTTGTTATGGCAATAGCAGCCTCGTTATCAACATGAATTGGGGTTGTAAGAAAATTCAAACCATAGTCTCTCATCTGTTGTATCCACAAAACTTGTGAACAACTGGCAGCAGCTACATACTCAGCCTCACAAGTTGAAGTAGCAACAGATGTTTGCTTTTTACACTGCCAAGAAACTAATCGTTCCCCCACAAATTGTACACCTCCAGTTCTGGATTTCGCATCTGTCTTACATCCTCCATAATCGAAGTCACTATAGGCATTGAAGGAAAAATTATCAACCTTAGGATACCACAGACCGGTATCTGGTGTACCCTTCAAATAACGAAGTATTCTCTTGACTGCAATCAGATGTGACACTTTAGGTTTTGATTGATATCTGGCACAGATACTTGTAGCAAATACAATATCTGGTCTTGAGGTAGTCGGATACATCAAACTTCCAATAATTCCATGATAAAGAGTAGCATCAATTATCTCCCCCTTAATATCAGGATCAATCCCGTGATTAGGCTAAATGGGCGTGGAAATCGGTTTTGAATAAAGCATGCTAAACCGTTTTAGCACATCTTGATTATATTGTCTAATGAATGAAAATTCAATCATCAGTTTGATCAATTTGTAAACCCAGAAAAAATTTGATATCTGACATGGCACTCATTTCAAATTTCTCAATTATCACCTCTTTAAACTCCAAACACATTTGTTCATCGGTAGATCCAAAGATAATATCATCTACATATATCTGAACAAGAATAATGTCTTTGCCCTTTTCCCGATAGAACAAGGTTTTGTCAATCTGACCCCTATTGAACCCATGTTTAATAAGGTGAGTCGACAATGTCTCATATCAGGCACGCGGAGCCTGATGAAGACTATACAGTGCTTTGTCCCAAAGGTAAACCTGATCCCGATGATGGGATCCTCCTTGTCACACCCCCCGGGCCGGCGGGAACGGATCGTGTTTTCCCGTCGGGCGGAAGGTTCCCGGGGCGCGATATCTTTGAGTGATAATCGAATTGATCAGATTGTTTGCATAGCACATGATGTATAATTGAGAAATGTAAACATGACAATGATATAGAATTACAAAGTTAAATTACATTGTACATCATAATTTAACTAAGTAAATCTAATCAAAAAGAATCAATGAGTTTATATCTTGAACTGTACAAGATATACAAAAGTGATTCACTGTTCTGTCATTCCAAAAGTATGCAATCAAAAGTAAGCTAGGTCTTCTAAAAGTCCACTAGCTTAGCACTTGCAAATATGTATCTACACCTGTTCGTCACCTGAGAAAACATGCAATTTAAACAAAGTCAACACTAGGTTGGTGAGTTCATAAGTTTAGTAATTGAAATCATTGAATTGATCATACACACATCCACAATGTCATACTTGTTACTTATTATACTTGTTTCACCTGTTCCACCCAATGGCCTCTCCTTAGTTATATGTACAAGTAGTGTATCACCTGATTAGGTATGCTTATATATAGGGAATCACGAAAGGGTCAAGCCCAGACGCTATCCCACCACATACTCAATTAAGTTCCACACCACTTGCGATACAACTAAAGATATCCATTTCCCGTCCGTTCAACGTGTCTGATATGCATTCGTCTGTTGTAATAATTATAGAATAATATCGCGTGAGGGGTTTAGTTATCAAACCGAAGTATTGATAAACCCTCCATATATTAAGGGGTTTAGATTAATGTAATATGTTCCTTGTATTATTCTATACTTGGGGGGGGTTAACTGTTGTTACACTTTTAAATATTAAGAGTGTTAGTTAACCGCTTGTAACTTGTGCTTGAGCCATAGTGCATAGAGCCTAAAAGGAATCCATTGAAATCCTCACGTAATCAGATTTCAATGCATCCGATTTACCTCTACCATTTTGCATGTCTAGTGTCCTCAACGAACTCTATTACTAGTAGTGTAACATGAGAGCAGATCACTTTCTCAACCTACTAGTCAATAGGATTTCCGCTGGATTAATTACTTATCACTGCAGATTAATATCACCATGTGTCGCTTTCCAGAACCTGACTTGAGGTAGCCCTGTCACCGGTCATACGTTACCGGCCAATGTATCAATACGATCAACATACTAGCCCTACAAGCTAGAGGTTTGTCAAACCTATGGTACCACTATGCTATCGTCGGTTTAGTCACATCAAACTAACTGGTCAGCGAATTGAAGGGGCTTACATGATCTACTTGTACAATTTGGCACATGATTGAAGTGATATAATGCAACAGGTCAATAGTAACTAATTGTAATTGTATTCACTTGTAGTCTTGTTCTCATGGTCATATGTTGTCCGTGATATTAACAAAGTTAAATAAGAACTTGTCTTATTACATTATGTTAATCGCTTGAGTGAATGATATTGTTATCATGAAGTTACCTTATCATGATTATCATTCTTTGTTCCTTGTTCTCTTGTAATATGTGTTGAATTGAAAAGCTAAGTGTTATAAGAACTAGTCTTATTACACTTACTTAATTCTTGTATCAAATGATGTAATGAAGATGTGTTATCTTCATATCATTCTTGTGTGTGTTCTTGTAATCATGTCATCATGTTCCTTGTAATTGTTTCTATGTTATTTCTTGTAAGAATAACTAAGTGTTGTAAGAGATAATCATACAACTATGTTATTCTATTGTATTGATGAGTTATGATATTATAATATCATCATCATCATCTTATTTTTCCCTGTCATAATGTAATCATACAAGCAAGCATACAATGATACATGATATTAAGCAATTTAATATCATTTAATCAAAGTATTAACAATATGTAAGCAAAACTTTTAAATAAATAAAAGTAAAGCATGTTTCTCAGCCCCGAGAGTTTAAAATCAGTAAAGATTAAAGAAAAGGGGCATATGAACTCACCTTGTAGTAGTTGGGGGTTGACTTAGCTTAAAAGAAAGAATGCACGCGCTCTTGATTGTACTTGATTGGTTGTTTCACGTTCCTGTATTGTTTACACGTTGTATGTAACTTATAAGTGTCATTTATTGTGACTTGTGCGCGTGTATGCGTTAGCTCAAACTTGGCTAACATTCGTGGGTCTCGGTAGTGATTCGGCCCTTGTTTATTGTTTATTAATATCCTACTCTATGATTTTAATGCCTTAAATTCGTTACTTAATCCAAATCATAAATTATCACTTGAATTCCCTTGATAAGATTTGTAAATAAATCCAAGTCATTCATATGGCTTGATTTACAATTTAAATTTGTCTTGTTATCACAATCACACTTGATTTATATTGATGTCTCATAATTTTTATCTCATTGTATTAGATTGTCTCGTTACACATAAACCGGAATCAGTTGGGCCGAATACTATTGGGCCTAAATGTCATATTAGGCCTTAAAACAAAATGGTTAGGGATGTGTTGTGTGTTGGGCCTTGGTGGCCGATCCAATAGTTTCTTGAGTCAAGTAGGCCACATGTGCCGAATTAAATAGGCTTGGGCTGTTATTGGGTTGACTACTGGGCTAGGAAGTTGAGCCGATTTTTATTTTGTAGCCAATTAGAGTTGTGGGCTTGTTCTAGGTATTGGGCCCATTACAAGATCTACATGAAATCACCTGGGCCGGTTAAGACTTATGTGGGCCTAGGATGGCTGGACTGATTGTGTTCTAATTGGGACCATGGATTCTGATCAAATGGAAGGTGGGTCGTAGCATACTTGCACTGGGCCGAAACTAACAAGCTGTTGAGCCTGTTATCCATTGGGTCATAGTAGTGAGTAGAGGTCCTATGATTTTTCTGTTGGGCCACTTCAGTGGGCCTTGGGCCTGGCTACAGCCATTGGGCCGTGTACTGGCCATAGCAACAGATCTTGGGCCAAATGTTAGGCTGCACAACGGCTGCTTGTAGATGGTCGAAAGTAAGGCAGGGTTGGTTGGCCGAAGGAGCAGCTGTGACTGAGGCGTAAGTGGCGAATGGGTGGTGGCAAAAGGAGGTGGCCGGCGAATGAGACATGGGAGTATGAGTGGGGCGAATGGCTGGCGAATGGTGGCAGCCGCAGAACCAACGAATGAAGTCATTCGGCCTATGGCCTTTCGGGGGTGACGTAGTCGACCTGTCATTCGTCGACCTGCATGGAGCCATTCAGCCGGTCATGGCCTACTCTCCCAGCATCACCATTTCAAAGCCTAAGGGGATTCGATGATGGCTTATGCTAAGCTGGCTGCTCATGGCCGTAGGGTTGAAGTTTAAGGGTGCTTGGCCGGTTAGATTAAAGGTTAGAACAAAAAGGGTGAAAACCCTCTTTTTCGTGGTTTTCAAGCTTAGATACCTCGATTTTCAGTGGTGTTTGGCTCCGATCTGTTGTACTTTCGTGTAGAGGGTGATGAGAGCTTCGTGTGGGTTCAAAAATGGAGTGATTTGGTTAAGTATTGAGGGAGATATGGAAGAAAGAAGGTTGGAAATGGGGGGTGTTTCTTGAAACCGGGATTTTAGGGTTTGGGTGAAGAAGATGAGGTGAAAAATGAGGGATTTACCCTCATTTAGGGTATTTATACCCCGAGGGTGTTCGGGTTCGTTTTTGTTGTTCGGTTCGCGTTTTCGTTACGTTTCCGGAAATTAACGCGTGCTTTTACGGGTTTAGATTAAAATAGTTTAATTTATTTAATTTTGATGAGTTTCAAAATTGTAAAACAATAAAACGTTTTATTTTCTTAAATTAATTTTTTTGTTCGTGTCGTTTTCGTTTCGTCAGATCGCGCGTATTCGTTCGAATCGTCACCCGAACGAACACGACGATGGTTTTGCTTCCTGACTTTGGTATTTCTACTTTTCAGTCATTATTTCAGAACTCCAAACTCACAGATATGTTTGTGTGAATCGTCACCCACGCAAACACACTGTCAGTTCGTTATTCTGAAATAACACTGCAATTGTATTTGAATTGTGTTTCCTCACATACGGACTCAACTAAACTTCCTGTTTTCATATTGTTTTCGTTCTGATTTGTCGGCCATCTGATTCCTGTCATCTGGGGATATCAGATCGCAACCGACTTGTACTTGTCGTTTACTTGAACACCGTGGTATCTCTTGATTCGTTGTATTATTTGTACTTAGGTTTTCACCTAAATACTAACAACTATTGTTCATTGTGCGTATTGTACTTACAGTATTTAAGTTTTCACTTAAATACGTACAACTGTTTACAGTATTTTGAATTTTGTTATCACATACACTGTTCACATATACGTATTTGCACATAGTATAAAGTGAAAGTACGCGTACCGTACGGACTTCCGGACGATCTGGTACTTGATGTTACAGTCTCCCCTTGTTAAAGAAATTTCGTCCCGAAATTTAAGCTTTAAAGTCGGGCTTTAATTCTCGAACAGATGGGGATACTTTGTCTTCATGTGGTCCTCGCGCTCCCAGGTAATTTCTGGTCCACGCTTGGAGTTCAATCGAACCTTTACAATAGGGATACGGCTTCGTTTCAGTCTCTTGACTTCACGTTCCATAATCCCTACAGGTTCTTCAATGAAATGTAACTGTTCATCAACTTGTATTTCTTCCAATAGTATGATCAATGATTCGTCAGCTAGACACCTCTTGAGGTTTGATACATGAAAAACATCGTGTACTCCGCTGAGTTCATCAAGAAGTCTGAGTCTGTATGCCACAGGACCTAAGCGTTGAGTAATCTCAAACGGTCCGACATACCAAGGCGCTAGTTTGCCCTTAGCCCCAAAACGAACTACTCCTTTCCATGGGGACACTTTCAACATAACCCGGTCACCCACATCGAATTCCAAAGGCTTGCGTCGTTTGTCTGCGTAACTCTTTTGGCGGCTACGTGTTGCTTGTAATCGTTGTTGTATCTGGGCTATCTTATCAGTAGTTTCCTGAATAAGTTCAGGCCTAGTGATTCTGTTGTCTCCCACGTCGGTCCAAAAAATTGGAGACCGACATTTTCTACCATACAGTGCTTCAAAAGGAGCACATCCGATACTGCTGTGGTAGCTATTGTTGTAGGAGAACTCAATAAGTGGTAAATGTGTGTCCCAACTTCCTCCAAAGTCTATGATGCATGTTCTCAACATATCCTCTAGGGTTTGAATGGTGCGCTCGCTTTGTCCATCCGTTTGTGGATGATAAGCGGTGCTCAAGTTAACACTTGTCCCTAAGGATTGTTGCAGTGATTTCCAAAACCGCGAAGTAAATCAGCTGTCCCGGTCGGAAATAATAGACAATGGCACCCCGTGCCTCACTACTATTTCATCAATGTATAATCTTGCCAGCTTTTCCATCTTGTACGTCTGTCTGATCGGCAAGAAATGTGCGGACTTGGTCAATCTATCAATGATGACCCAAATCGAATCATATCCACTGGAGGTGCGGGGTAGCTTGGTAATGAAATCCATAGCTATTTGTTCCCACTTCCATTGTGGAATCTCTGGTTGTTCCAACAAACCCGAAGGCTTCTGGTGTTCTGCCTTGACTTTGGCACATGTGATACATTTGCCAACATAAGTGGCAATGTCTTTCTTCATACCCGGCCACCAATAAAATGACCTAAGATCTTGGTACATCTTATCGGCACCAGGATGAACAGAGTAACGTGACTTGTGTGCCTCGTCAAGAATGAGTGTTCGAAGTTCATCTACTGCTGGAATCCAAACACGATCCAGGTAATAGATAACTCCGTCTTGTTCTGTCTTGAAATGTTTCTCGGCTCCACAATCGAGCTCGCGTTTTAGATTGTCTCTTGCCACTGGTTCTTGTTGTGCTTGTAGAATGTGATCTCTCAGACTTGTTTGCACAGTCATTCCCATTGCGCGAACGCGTAAGGGTTTGACTCTTTCCTTCCGGCTCAAAGCATCTGCAACAACATTTGCCTTGCCCGGATGGTATTTGATCACACAATCGTAATCGTTCAGGAGCTCAACCCAACGTCTCTGTCTCATGTTGAGCTCCTTCTGATCAAATATGTGCTGTAAACTCTTGTGATCTATGAAGATAGTGCATTTGGTACCATAAAGGTAATGTCTCCAAATCTTTAATGCAAATACAACAGCTCCCAGTTTGAGATCGTGTGTTGTGTAATTCTTCTCATGTATCTTCAACTATCGTGAGGCATATGCAATGACTTTGTCTCGTTGCATCAAAACACATCCGAGTCCCTGATGGGAAGCATCACAATACACTACAAAGTCATCATTGCCTTCTGGGAGTGTTTAGATTGGAGCATTGCACAATCTTTGTTTCAGTGTCTGGAATGCCTCTTCTTGTTTCTGAGTCCACACAAAAGGTTCAGAATTCTGTGTGAGCGTGGTGAGAGGCAAGGCTATCTTAGAGAAAATTCGAAATCAATCTCCTGCAATAACCTGCCAATCTCAAGAATGATCTGATCTCGGTTGGTGTTGTAGGCACATCCCAGTTCTTGATTGCTTCTATCTTGGCAGGATCCACATGAATACCATCACTGTTAATCACGTGACCCAAAAACTGAACTTCCCTTAGCCAAAATTCGCACTTGGAGAATTTGGCATAGAGTCGTTCTTCTTTCAGAAGCTCCAAAACTGTCTTGAGGTGTTGCTCATGTTCTTTCTCGTTCTTTGAATAAATCAGTATATCATCAATAAAGACGATAACAAACTGATCTAGATACGGCTTGCACACCCGGTTCATCAAATCCATGAACACAGCCGGTGCGTTCGTCAATCCGAATGGCATCACCATGAATTCGTAATGACCATATCGGGTACGAAAGGCCGTCTTTGGTATGTCTTCTTCTTGAATCCGGAGCTGATGATAGCCTGATCTCAGGTCTATCTTTGAAAAGTATTGTGCTCCCTGTAGCTGATCAAACAGATCATCAATCCTCGGTAACGGGTACCGATTCTTGATGGTGAGTTTGTTGAGTTCTCGATAATCGATGCACATTCCTGAAAGTTCCATCCTTCTTTTTCACAAATAGAACCGGAGCTCCCCACGAGGAAAAGCTCGGTCGAATGAATCCTTTATCGAGAAGTTCTTGCAATTGGTTGGACAACTCTTGCATCTCCGATGGTGCGAGTCTGTAGGGAGATTTGGCTACAGGAGTTGCTCCTGGAATCAAATCGATTCAGAACTGCACCGATCTCTCGGGTAGCAGTCCCGGTAAGTCATCCGGAAATACTTCTGCAAAATCTCTCACAATTGGTACATCTTGAATCTTGATTGCCTTCTTGTCTTTCTGAATCACGTGAGCTAAAAATGCATCACATTGTTTCCGTAAGCACTTGCGAGCTTTCATGCACGAGATTATCTTGACACTGCGTTTCGCTTGATCTCCACGAATCTCCAAGATCTGATTGTTCTCCACTGGAATACGTAATAACTTTTCGGAACAGATGAACTCGACTCGATTAAGAGATAGCCAATCCATTCCGATGATGATGTCGAAACTGCCCAGCTCCATCGGTATCAAGTCGATGGAAAATGTATGATCACCAAGTGTTAGTGGGCAATTCCTAAGTACTGTGTCAACTGTAATCTGTTTGCCATTAGCTATCTCAATAGTATAAGGGGAGTCTAATGATTCCTCAACATGATTAAGATAGGTAGCAAAATCGGATGAGATAAAACTCTGATCCGCACCAGTGTCAAATAACATAGATGCATAAAAATCAGATAGAAGAAATGTACCCGTAATGACATTCGGGTCCTGTCTAGCTGCAGCAGCTCCTATCTGAAAGGCTCGTCCTCTTGGTGCTTGAGCCCTTTGTTGATTTCTCTTGGGACAATCCCGAGAGAAGTGACCAGGTTCACCACAGTTGTAGCAAGAACTGTGGTCAGCAGCAGCAGTAGTAGCTGCATTGTTGTTTCTGTTCGGGGCTCCCGTGCTCCTGCAGCGGTTTGCCCAGTGGCCAAACTTTCCACAGTTTGTGCACTGTATGCACTGAGTGTTTGGCGCGTGATGATACTGGCAAGTGGTGCACAAAGGTGCAGTGCCAGTGTAGGGCTTCCTGACTTGCAGTGGTGGTGGCTGGTTAAGCATTGGGGTTTGAGTAGTGGCAGCAAAGTTTCTGGCCACTTTCTGTTTCTTTGCCGGCCTCTTGTCCGGCTTTCTTGAAGTTCCAGCCTTGGCTGAGTCAGCCTCCTTCTTAAATGCTCCAGAGGCTACCATCATGTCTGTCAGAGATGCTGACAGAGTAACAGCCAATTCCATGGTAGTAGGATGAGCAGAAATCACATGCCCTCAGATGCTGGGCGGTAATCCACCAATGTACCGCTCTATCCTCTTTTCCAAGGTTGGCACTATATCCGGTGCCAATGCTGCCAGTTCATGAAATCTTGTGGTGTAGGCCAGATTCCCAGCACCAATCATAACCAGGTTGAGTAATTCGGTCTCAACCTTTTTGACTTCATTTCTTGGGCAAAACTCTGCCCGCAGTAATGCCTTGAAATCGTTCCACGGCATTGACAGGGCCTCCTCCCTGCCTCTGGTAGTAACCTGAGCGTTCCACCAAGTTAACGCCCGCTTGTGAAACGACCCCGCAGCATACTTTACCCTATACTGTTCTGGGCAGTTGCTGATCTCCAGTGTTGTTTCCATCTTTTCGATCCATTGGATCAATCCGACGGCTCCTTCACTGCCACTAAAACTCGGTGGCTTGCATCCTACAAAGTTTTTGTAGGAATAGTCTTGGTGGTTTCGGGTGTTGCCACTTCCTTCTCCAGATGAGTTGACAATGTTGTTGCTGTTATTGGTGTTGATTCGGTTCATCATGTCTGGAATTACCTCCCTCAGCTGACTGGTCAACAGAGTGGCCAGTGCAATAGTAGCGGGATCCAGCTGATAGGCCGGTGGTGGTGGAGGAGGAGGTGGAGGTGAGTCAGGTGGTGTCGGTGTAGATGAGTGCGGAGCTGAACCCTGAACAAGCGGTAATAGAGGTGGTTCTCTTCTTGCCGGCATTCTGATCATAACCGAAAGAAAATCGGTTAGTGCAGTGATCAAAAGTAGAAGACACATGCAAGTAGAATCCTATGTGACATGATTTCCACATGAGGTCCCTAAGTTATAGTCTAGGCCAAACCGTTTAATTAATATGACCTATATTTCTCTATAACCATGGCTCTGATACCAATATGTCACACCCCGGGCCGGCGGGAACGGATCGTGTTTTCCCGTCGAGCGGAAGGTTCCCGGGGCGCGATATCTTTGAGTGATAATCGAATTGATCAGATTGTTTGCATAGCACATGATGTATAATTGAGAAATGTAAACATGACAATGATATAGAATTACAAAGTTAAATTACATTGTACATCATAATTTAACTAAGTAAATCTAATCAAAAAGAATCAATGAGTTTATATCTTGAACTGTACAAGATATACAAAAGTGATTCACTGTTTTGTCATTCCAAAAGTATGCAATCAAAAGTAAGCTAGGTCTTCTAAAAGTCCACTAGCTTAGCACTTGCAAATATGTATCTACACCTGTTCGTCACCTGAGAAAACATGCAATTTAAACAAAGTCAACACTAGGTTGGTGAGTTCATAAGTTTAGTAATTGAAATCATTGAATTGATCATACACACATCCACAATGTCATACTTGTTACTTGTTATACTTGTTTCACCTGTTCCACCCAATGGCCTCTCCTTAGTTATATGTACAAGTAGTGTATCACCTGATTAGGTATGCTTATATATAGGGAATCACGAAAGGGTCAAGCCCAGACGCTATCCCACCACATACTCAATCAAGTTCCACACCACTTGCGATACAACTAAAGATATCCATTTCCCGTCCGTTCAACGTGTCTGATATGCATTCGTCTGTTGTAATAATTATAGAATAATATCGCATGAGGGGTTTAGTTATCAAACCGAAGTATTGATAAACCCTCCATATATTAAGGGGTTTAGATTAATGTAATCTGTTCCTTGTATTATTCTATACTTGGGGGGGGTTAACTTTTGTTACACTTTTAAATATTAAGAGTGTTAGTTAACCGCTTGTAACTTGTGCTTGAACCATAGTGCATAGAGCCTAAAAGGAATCCATTGAAATCCTCACGTAATCAGATTTCAATGCATCCGATTTACCTCTACCACTTTGCACGTCTAGTGTCCTCAACGAACTCTATTACTAGTAGTGTAACATGAGAGCAGACCACTTTCTCAACCTACTAGTCAATAGGATTTCCTCTGGATTAATTACTTATCACTGCAGATTAATATCACCATGTGTTGCTTTCCTGAACCTGACTTGAGGTAGCCCTGTCACCGGTCATACGTTACCGGCCAATGTATCAATACGATCAACATACTAGCCCTACAAGCTAGAGGTTTGTCAAACCTATGGTACCACTATGCTATCGTCGATTTAGTCACATCAAACTAACTGGTCAGCGAATTAAAGGGGCTTACATGATCTACTTGTACAATTTGGCACATGATTGAAGTGATATAATGCAACAGGTCAATAGTAACTAATTGTAATTGTATTCACTTGTAGTCTTGTTCTCATGGTCATATGTTGTCCGTGATATTAACAAAGTTAAATAAGAACTTGTCTTATTACATTATGTTAATCGCTTGAGTGAATGATATTGTTATCATGAAGTTACCTTATCATGATTATCATTCTTTGTTCCTTGTTCTCTTGTAATATGTGTTGAATTGAAAAGCTAAATGTTATAAGAACTAGTCTTATTACACTTACTTAATTCTTGTATCGAATGATGTAATGAAGATGTGTTATCTTCATATCATTCTTATGTGTGTTCTTGTAATCATGTCATCATGTTCCTTGTAATTGTTTCTATGTTATTTCTTGTAAGAATAACTAAGTGTTGTAAGAGATAATCATACAACTATGTTATTCTATTGTATTGATGAGTTATGATATTATAATATCATCATCATCATCTTATTTTTCCCTGTCATAATGTAATCATACAAGCAAGCATACAATGATACATGATATTAAGCAATTTAATATCATTTAATCAAAGTATTAACAATATGTAAGCAAAACTTTTAAATAAATAAAAGTAAAGCATGTTTCTCAGCCCCGAGAGTTTAAAATCAGTAAAGATTAAAGAAAAGGGGCATATGAACTCACCTTGTAGTAGTTGGGGGTTGACATAGCTTAAAAGAAAGAATGCACGCGCTCTTGATTGTACTTGATTGGTTGTTTCACGTTCCTGTATTGTTTACACGTTGTATGTAACTTATAAGTGTCATTTATTGTGACTTGTGCGCGTGTATGCGTTAGCTCAAACTTGGCTAACATTCTTGGGTCTCGGTAGTGATTCGGCCCTTGTTTATTGTTTATTAATATCCTACTCTATGATTATAATGCCTTAAATTCGTTACTTAATCCAAATCATAAATTATCACTTGAATTCCCTTGATAAAGATTTGTAAATAAATCCAAGTCATTCATATGGCTTGATTTACAATTTAAATTTGTCTTGTTATCACAATCACACTTGATTTATATTGATGTCTCATAATTTTTATCTCATTGTATTAGATTGTCTCGTTACACATAAACCGGAATCAGTTGGGCCGAATACTATTGGGCCTAAACGTCATGTTAGGCCTTAAAACAAAATGGTTAGGGATGTGTTGTGTGTTGGGCCTTGGTGGCCTATCCAATAGTTTCTTGAGTCAAGTAGGCCACATGTGCCGAATTAAATAGGCTTGGGCTGTTATTGGGTCGACTACTGGGCTAGGAAGTTGAGCCGATTTTTATTTTGTAGCCAATTAGAGTTGTGGGCTTGTTCTAGGTATTGGGCCCATTACAAGATCTACATGAAATCACCTGGGCCGGTTAAGACTTATGTGGGCCTAGGATGGCTGGACTGATTGTGTTCTAATTGGGACCATGGATTCTGATCAAATGGAAGGTGGGTCGTAGCACACATGCACTGGGCCGAAACTAACAAGCTGTTGAGCCTGTTATCCATTGGGTCGTAGTAGTGAGTAGAGGTCCTATGATTTTTCTGTTGGGCCACTTCAGTGGGCCTTGTGTCACACCCCCAATTTTCAACTAACGGGATCATGCCATTTGGGAACGTGACAAACCAGGATCTCAGATCATTAGACATAACGAAGACCTCTATATGATTTTCAAAACATACTTTGGTCTTAAAGCCGTAACATTAAAGTTTTCAAAGCTTGCGGAAGCGTTTTAAAACATTAACCAAAGTAACAGTTGTAAAAGTTCAATTACAATTCAAAAATCCCAAATGTGTAACTTAAACAATATAAATGTAAAACATGCATGCGACTCTATCTCCTAGTCCATGCCAGCTTTATTGCGCGCCTTAGCGTCCTGAGAAAACATGTAAATCAAGTCAACACAAAGGTTGGTGCATAACACAGGTTTTAAGTATTCACAATGTTCAAAACAACAGTTTGAATATCAAGTTTGCAGATAACATAATCACACATGCATAGTCATGATAGCTAGTCATTTGTACTATTTACATAAGTGGTCGACACCGAAGCTGACGATTGCCATGCTATAGCATGTTTTTGCCTTGCCACTATTGTCTAGCACAAACAATAGTAATGTGTGTTTGGTCAGTCAAACACCTGCGTAGATCCCATCTACCAAGTGAGGTTTGTCAAACCTAATAGATCTATTTCCGACTACCACGCTTTGCGCTACGACAAACTAAACGGTTCGAAGTGTGTAAGGACTTTTAAATGCTATGTTGTCACATAATGTAAACAGCTAACTCATGCAAGTGATATGTATCTAAAAAGAGTTTGTTGCACATGTTTTCTCCCCCCAAAACAGTTTAAAATAAGAAAGGGCTGTGTACGCACCTTTGAGTATTGCAGAATGATCAAATATGTGCAGTTGCGTAGATAATCCTCTTACGAAGGATCTGTGTTTAAACAATAACGTAGTGTTATTCGGATTGTTGTTTTGTGCTTGAAATCACATACGTGTCAACACACGTATGCTAGAATGTTAGAAATGTGCATACATAAGTACGCGTGACCTTGAAATCGTTTAAATAAAATCATATTTGATTTTATTTAAATAACCGTAATTATACGCGATTTCGTTTTCGGATTAAAATAGGAATTTTATTACTCTAAAACATTCGTATTCTCGCTACGTTTCCAACGCAACTCGAACGGGTTAAATCTGACTTGAAACGAATGAGATATGATCAAAATGCTAAAAGAGTTTTTAATTATCAAAAACGGTTGGGGCCGGGATCGAACCCGCGACCCCCCATCCACCGCACACACTACCTACCATCTAATCTGGTTCAACATTTGATAATAGATTCCTATCTAATTAGTTTTAACCCTTAATGAGCCGGCTCCCCTTTGTAATGATAATTCGAACACCTGTAACCCAAATTGAGCCCAAATTCGAACCCAATCGAGGCTGAAATCTTAGGGGTTATGTTCCTGGGGTCCAACCGACCATGCAGATGAGTTTAATTCGAAAATAAACTACTCTAACCCGTTTAATTGAGTGTATAAACGCCCGATCGTGAGTTTACCCATTTCCAATTCAAATCGATTAAATTCATGATCAATTGTTCTTGGATTCATAGGGTTTTCCTTTATCATAGTATTTCGAATCCTTCTGTACTAAATAATTCGTTTAACAAAGCCATTCAAGCTAACAACCCCAATTCGTTCTCCCCTTTTTAACCCTAGAATCAAAATCTTGTAATTCGATATCAAAACTTCGAATTAATACATGCTTATGATTATTCGGAACTATCTGAGACTATTTATAACAATTAATTTGAATATCTAACCTGTTTAAGTCGAAACCCCCAAACCGTTTCTTAGAACAAGCCCTAGAATTCGAACCTATACAATTCGATGTTCTTTGATCCGACCAACTTAGGGATTTCTTTAAGATGATGTTTTAGAAACTCACCATATAATTTAATTTGATTCTTACATCCATTTGTATCAATTCCCCCAAAACCGTTTTTACTTAGAACCCTAGAATCCAAATCCAAAGAATTCGATGTTGATTCACGAATTAACCATAGGGGTTGGTTTAGTCGACATGTTCTGGTACTGTGGAAAGAAAAACTTACTTGTTTTGATATCCGATTGAAGTATCTCTGTTTCTAGGTTGACTTTCGGTCGACCTTCAATCCAATTCACACACCCGAGCTTCTGAGATCAAATTGTTGGATGCTAAAGAGCCTAAAGGTACCGACTAATGTTTCTGAAAGCTCAATTGCGTGGGTTTCTGTCGAATTATATGAGTTTGTATATGCTAGTAACGGTTCTAATAAACTAAATCGTTATTTGGTTTTAATTCGACCATTATGATTGTAATAACTGATGATAACCGCTTATTATCATCATTAGGTGTTTTATGCACCATTAATTCGATCAATTACTTCCTATTGATTTGAAATTCATAACTCCTTCTTGTGAATATGGACGAATTTTGACTATGTAAGTCAAAATTTTGTATCTAACCTATTCACTAGCTAATTTTTATAGTCTAAAGTGTTTCTAGATTTGTTTTGCATAATTTTACCCCCTCTAAATTGATTTTTCTCGATTACCTAACATCACAGTTTAATCTAGAGTTACCGGAGTTAATCCGAATTGCCAAATTGTCATTAATTGGCTCACTTAAATCATTGTTAGGCTAATTAAACCCAATTGGGCCTCTTAAATACAATTGGGCCTATTCTGGACTCATTGGGCCTACCTTGGGCCTACTTTGGCCTTATTGGGCCTACTTGGGCCTCATTGGCCTTCCTTGGTTTTATTGGGCTTAACTTGACCTTATTGGGCCTACCTAAACCCCATTCGACCTACTCTGGCCTTATTGGGCCTACTTTTGTCTTGTTGGGCCTGTGATCTCACTATTTTCAGTTAACGAAGTCAATTCGAAAAGTCGGATTGTCACATCATCCCCTTGTTGAAGGAATTTTCGTCCCGAAAATTAGTAAATGTTAGGAGTAGTTAGGAAACTACTTACGAGTTTAAATCGTACGTGTTAGTGTTATTTGATCATTCCGTGTACTTGTGTCTCACACACAAAATCTAATGCTTGCAACATCACAATTAAATGTGATTGTTCAATGTGACTGTTCGTGTGTATACTAGTTAGTTCACCTAACTGTGACTGTTTGTATCTGATCATACTGTACTGTGTAACCTCACACATAGTGAGTATCTGTAACTGTTCGTACTATGCAACCCCGCACATAGTAAAATGTGTGTAACTAATCATGTATGTACTACTATAACATGTAACATATGAGATATAGCACATAAAATGTAATGTATCACAAATGTTTATAACAAAACCAATTAAATAAAAGTGTTTGTGCTTACAGTTTGAAGTCTGAAGTGTTGATGTGTGAAACATCACGTCATCCCCTTGTTGAAGGAAATTTCGTCCCGAAATTTAACGTGCGCTCTCAGTGTTTGTAGTTGTTGTTTTGAACAGATGAGGATACTTCTTCATCATTTGGTCTTCCCGTTCCCATGTGAATTCAGGACCACGTCTTGAATTCCATCGAACTTTGACTATCGGAATCTTGCTTTGCTTAAGTTGTTTGACCTCTTGGTCCATGATTTCAGCTGGTTCTTCAATGAAGCGTAATTGTTCATCTACTTGTATTTCTTCCAACGGTACAATCAATGTCTCATCAGAAAGACATTTCTTTAAGTTCGATACATGAAAGACATCATGAACTCCACTGAGTTCATCCGGTAGTTTGAGTTGATACGCAACTGGACCAATCCTTTTCAGGATCTCAAAAGGTCCTACATAGCGTGGACTAAGCTTTCCGCGCTTACCGAATCGTATCACACCTTTCCAAGGTGATACCTTTAGAAGAACTCGGTCTCCTACTTGCAATTCCAACGGTTTACGACGTTTGTCAGCATAACTCTTCTGTCGATCCCGGGCCGCTGCCATACGGTTCCGAATTTGTACAATCTTCTCAGTCGTCTCGTGCACCAGTTCAGGACCTGTTATCTGACTGTCACCAATTTCAGCCCAACAAACCGGTGAACGACATTTGCGACCATACAAAGCTTCAAACGGTGCTGCTTGAATACTTGTATGATAACTATTATTGTAAGAGAATTCTACTAACGGTAAATGATTCTCCCAGCTATCACCAAAGTCAATTACACAAGCTCGTAGCATATCCTCGAGTGTTTGAATCGTACGTTCACTTTGACCATCGGTCTGTGGATGGTAGGCGGTACTCATATCTAAACGAGTCCCCAATGACTTATGAAGTGATTTCCAAAAGTTGGAAGTAAATCGAGCATCCCGATCTGATATGATAGAGATTGGCACGCCATGCCGTGCTACCACTTCCTTAATGTAAATACGAGTCAGTTTCTCCATCTTGTCGGTTTCCTTGATTGCTAAGAAGTGTGCAGATTTCGTTAATCGATCGACAATTACCCATATCGTATCACAACCACTCGGTGTACGGGGTAACTTAGTAATGAAGTCCATCGAAATCTATTCCCATTTCCACATCGGTATCTCTGGTTGTTGCAGTAAACCAGATGGCTTCTGATATTCAACTTTGACTTTCAAACAAGTCAAACATTTGCTAACGTACTTAGCAATGTCAGCTTTCATGTGAGGCCACCAATACAGTGCCTTCAAATCATGATACATCTTGTCTGATCCCGGATGGACTGAATATCTGGACTTGTGTGCTTCATCCATCACGAGTTCCCTTAAACCTCCATACAAAGGTATCCAAAGTCGATTAATGAAATAACGAATTCCATCAGGCTTAACATCCAACTGTGTTTCCATTCCTCGTAAAGATTCCTATACCAAGTTTTCCGGTTTCAAGGCCTCGAGCTGAGCACTGTGTACCTTGTCAGGTAAGTCAGTATGTATAGTCATCATAAGTGCACGAACCCGTCTTGTTCCTGTTGTGTCTTTTCTGCTCAGAGCGTCAGCTACTACATTAGCTTTTCCCGGGTGATACTTAATCGCGCATTCGTAGTCGTTCAACAACTCAACCCATCTTCGTTGTCTCATATTCAGCTCCTTCTGATCAAAGATATGCTGCAAACTCTTATGATCAGTGTAAATAGTACACTTAGTTCCATACAAGTAATGCCTCCAAATCTTCAAAGCAAAAACCACTGCTCCTAACTCCAAGTCGTGAGTAGTGTAATTCTTTTCGTGTGGTCGTAGTTGCCTGGAAGCATAAGCAATTACTTTATCACGTTGCATCAATACACATCCCAAACCCTGTGCAGATGCATCACAATACACCACAAAGTCTTCCGTCCCTTCCGGTAAGGACAGAATCGGTGCACTGCAGAGTTTCTGTTTCAACAACTGGAACGCAGTTTCCTGTTTATCCGTCCAGTTATACTTCGTTCCCTTATGCGTAAGAGCTGTAAGTGGTTGAGCAATCTTTGAGAATCCCTCAATGAATCGTCGATAATAACCCGCCAAACCAAGGAATGTCGTACCTCCGTAGGGGTCTTTGGTGCTTCCCGATTCTTAATTGCCTCAATCTTCGCTGGATCAACATGTATACCCTTTTCATTAACTATATGCCCCAAGAATTGAACTTCTCGCATCCAGAAATCACATTTCGAGAACTTAGCGTACAATTGTTCCTGTTTCAGTAATTCTATCAGCAATCGAAGATGTTCAGCGTGCTCCTCCTCAGTCTGAGAATAGATGAGAATGTCATCAATGAAAACAATGACAAACTTA
Organism: Mikania micrantha; assembly: GCA_009363875.1. NCBI lineage: Eukaryota > Viridiplantae > Streptophyta > Magnoliopsida > Asterales > Asteraceae > Mikania > Mikania micrantha. Next base: position 20,264 of record SZYD01000235.1, read on the forward strand.
TCGAGATAAGGTTTACAAACACGATTCATGAGATCCATGAATACAGCTGGAGCGTTTGTCAACCCAAATGGCATGACCAAGAACTCATAATGGCCATAACGTGTCCTGAATGCTGTCTTTGGAATATCCTCCTCCTGGACTCTTAGTTGATGATAACCCGATCTAAGATCAATCTTCGAGTAGTAACTCGAACCTTGCAACTGATCGAACAGATCGTCAATCCTGGGTAACGGATACCGGTTCTTGATAGTGACCTTGTTAAATTCCCGGTAGTCGATACACATACGGAAAGTCCCGTCCTTCTTCTTAACAAACAAAACTGGAGCTCCCCACGGTGAAAAACTAGGTCGTATGAAACCCTTATCCAACAACTCTTGCAATTGTGTAGATAACTCTTGCATCTCTGACGGTGCAAGTCGATAAGGCGCCCTAGCTATCGGTGCTGCATCTGGTGTAAGGTCGATTCGGAATTCCACCTGTCTGATAGGCGGTAATCCCGGCAAGTCTTCTGGAAATACCTCCGGAAATTCACAAACTACTGGTATATCTTCAATCCTCATCTCAGCTACCGGCTTTTCAGTTATAAGTGCTATAACTGCCGTATGAACTTTCCGCAGACATTTGTGTGCTTTCATACAAGATATGAGGCGCAGTGGCGTACTGCTCTTCTCGCCTTGTACATACAATGTCTCTCCCTGCGGAAGAGGTATACGAACAATCTTTTCATGGCATACGATTTCAGCCTGATTTTTGGACAACGAGTCCATGCCAATGACTACATCAAAACTGCCTAAGGCAATAGGCATAAGATCAATTTCTAATGTTTGACCCATCAAATCAAGTATACATCCCTTAAGGATTTGCTCACTTACAATTAACTTACCATCAGCTAATTCTACGGTGTATGGACTATCTAAGGCAGTGGGACTAACATTTAGCACCTTAGCAAGTGAACTAGATACAAAACTCCGATCGGCACCAGTGTCAAATAACATAGAGGCATAGTGATTATTTAAGAGGAACGTACCCGTAACAATGTTGGGATCCTCCCGTGCTTGACGTCCTCCAATCACAAATGCCCTGCCTCTAGCACCATTGTTGTTGTTGTTATTGTTATTGTTGTTATTGGTGCCATTACCATTACCATTGTCGTTGCCATTGCCATTTGCATTATTATCCCCACCTTTCTTGAGTTGTGGGCAATCTTTCTTAAAGTGCCCCATCTTGCCACACTCAAAACAACCCTTTTGTGCATTGTTCTGATTATTATTCTGGTTGTTGTGATTGTTTTGCAGCTCTCCCCGACAATCCTTAGCTGCATGCCCCATCTTACCACACCTTTGACACTTAGCTCTATCACACTGATTACCTGCATGATGAAACCCACACCTGTTGCACTTTGGGTGTTTACCAATATAACCCCCTGATGATGATGATTGCTGACCACTGTTTGAATTATGGTAAGACTTGTTTGAATCCTGCTTCCGATTCTGCTGATACGACTGTTGGTTGTGACCCTTGGAATTGTTACCTTCCCACTTCCTTTTATGGTCTCCCACCTTGGTAGCCGATGTTCTTTTAGGCAGAGTCCCCTGTAGCACTGCCTGATCAGTTAATTGATGCGCTAAACGAACAGCTTGTTGAATGGTGGTGGGATTTGCAGAAGTAACCAATCCCTGAATCTGAGGCACTAGTCCTCCAATATATCTTTCAATCCACTTGCTGGCTGGAGTAGCCATGTGTGGTAGAAGTCTGGCCAATTCATGTGACCGGGTCGTGTACTCTTCGATATTTGATCCCTCCATCTTGAGGTGCCAGTATTCTTCCTCTAGTTTTTGCATCTCACTACGAGGACAGTACTCCTCCTGCATTAAAGTTTTGAAGCCATTCCAAGTCAAGGCATTAGCCTCACCCAATCCCAAGGTCTGAACATTTGAGTTCCACCAAGTCAAAGCTGGACCCTCCAATGTTCCTGTAGCATACTTCACCTTGCTTTCGTCAGGGCAGTTGCACATCTCAAACACAGATTCCGCCTTTTCAATCCATCGAAGGAGTCCTATGGCCCCCTCCGACCCTTTGAAGTTGTGTGGTTTACAGTCCAAGAACATCTTGAACGTGCATACCTGTGGGTTAACTAGTCCCCCTGCCGGACCCTGTGGCCCTGTGGTGTGTGTCTGAGCATATTGTACGATTGCCTCAGCGACTCTGTTATTGATTAGCTCGTTGAGCTCAGCAACTGTCATGTGAACGTTCTCGTTGGCCATTATCTTCCTAGTTAAAAGAAATGTTAGAGCGTTATCAAAATCCAATGTGACATGTGTAAGCAAACAACAAACACAACATGTAATATATAAATCAACACAACTGTTGGAAATAAATAATAGTTTTTCAATAGATAGAAATTTGATTTAAGTACAATACTTTTGAAATCAAACATAAGTTTTCCAAACATCTAGTGTAGGAACACAACCCGTTCCTAATAAGTTTAAACAAAACAAAGAAAATCAATCATCCTCAACAGTAGATTCAGGATCGTAATCAACAACTGGTGCTGGTTCCTCCTCTTCATCCTCTTCCTCATTCTCAGAGGCCACTAAATCTTCCAAAGCTTCAATTCTGCCCTCCAGCATCTCGGCTCGGTTCTCTGAAGCTTCAAGACGACTAATCAAATTAATCATCTCATCCCGCATATCATTAACCAGATGGGCAAGATTATCTTGCCTCTCATTAGCATCCCATAGTTCCCGAGAGTTATACGCGATCCTGTCTTCTGCCCAGTACAAGTCCTCGCGCAGTTTGGCGAACTCCTCAGCATCCGTCCTTTGCCTCTTAGGCTCAGGAACATCCAATACCGGTGGTGGGTGTGTAGAAGGTCCCTCAGCAGGGATCTGCTGAGTGCCCTCCACTGGCTCCTCCTCCGGATCCTCATCCGGGTCCTCATCTGGATCCTCCTCTGGATCCTCCTCTGGGTCCTCGTCTGGATCCTTCTCTGGATCCTCCTCCGGGTCCTCGTCTGGATCCTCCTATGGATCCTCCTCCGGATCTGAATCATCCCTCTCATATGGTGGAGGAGATGGGATAGGTGGTGCTGGTGATGATGGTGGTGCTGGAACCATCGGCTCCTCATCCTCAGAATCATCAATATAGATATACGGTGCTGATGATGATGCCATGCCTGTTACATAATACCATATGTAAGTGCAGTGCCATGGAATGTGTAAGCAAGTCAATTACATAATGCCATATGTAATTTCTAAGTAATACGTGTAAGCATATGTGTCTAATGTCTAACAGTCATAGTCTAAGTCTACAAATGCAAACCTAGTTCGCTATACCCAATGTCTCTGATACCAATCTGTCACACCCCCAATTTTCACTGTCACACCCCCAATTTTCAACTAACGGGATCATGCCGTTTGGGAACGTGACAAACCAGGATCTCAGATCATTAGACATAACGAAGACCTCTATATGATTTTCAAAACATACTTTGGTCTTAAAGCCGTAACATTAAAGTTTTCAAAGCTTGCGGAAGCGTTTTAAAACATTAACAAAAGTAACAGTTGTAAAAGTTCAATTACAAATTCAAAAATCCCAAATGTGTAACTTAAACAATATAAATGTAAAACATGCATGCGACTCTATCTCCTAGTCCATGCCAGCTTTATTGCGCGCCTTAGCGTCCTGAGAAAACATGTAAATCAAGTCAACACAAAGGTTGGTGCATAACACAGGTTTTAAGTATTCACAATGTTCAAAACAACAGTTTGAATATCAAGTTTGCAGATAACATAATCACACATGCATAGTCATGATAGCTAGTCATTTGTACTATTTACATAAGTGGTCGACACCGAAGCTGACGATTGCCATGCTATAGCATGTTTTTGCCTTGCCACTATTGTCTAGCACAAACAATAGTAATGTGTGTTTGGTCAGTCAAACACCTGCGTAGATCCCATCTACCAAGTGAGGTTTGTCAAACCTAATAGATCTATTTCCAACTACCACGCTTTGCGCTACGGCAAACTAAACGGTTCGAAGTGTGTAAGGACTTTTAAATGCTATGTTGTCACATACTGTAAACAGCTAACTCATGCAAGTGATATGTATCTAAAAAGAGTTTGTTGCACATGTTTTCTCCCCCCAAAACAGTTTAAAATAAGAAAGGGCTGTGTACGCACCTTTGAGTATTGCAGAATGATCAAATATGTGCAGTTGCGTAGATAATCCTCTTACGAAGGATCTGTGTTTAAACAATAACGTAGTGTTATTCAGATTGTTGTTTTGTGCTTGAAATCACATACGTGTCAACACACGTATGCTAGAATGTTAGAAATGTGCATACATAAGTACGCGTGACCTTGAAATCGTTTAAATAAAATCATATTTGATTTTATTTAAATAACCGTAATTATACGCGATTTCGTTTTCGGATTAAAATAGGAATTTTATTACTCTAAAACATTCGTATTCTCGCTACGTTTCCAACGCAACTCGAATGGGTTAAATCGGACTTGAAACGAATGAGATATGATCAAAATACTAAAAGAGTTTTTAATTATCAAAAACGGTTGGGGCCGGGATCGAACCCGCGACCCCCCATCCACCGCAAACACTACCTACCATCTAATCTGGTTCAACATTTGATAATAGATTCCTATCTAATTAGTTTTAACCCTTAATGAGCCGGCTCCCCTTTGTAATGATAATTCGAACACCTGTAACCCAAATTGAGCCCAAATTCGAACCCAATCGAGGCTGAAATCTTAGGGGTTATGTTCCTGGGGTCCAACCGACCATGCAGATGAGTTTAATTCGAAAATAAACTACTCTAACCCGTTTAATTGAGTGTATAAACGCCCGATCGTGAGTTTACCCATTTCCAATTCAAATCGATTAAATTCATGATCAATTGTTCTTGGATTCATAGGGTTTTCCTTTATCATAGTATTTCGAATCCTTCTGTACTAAATAATTCGTTTAACAAACCCATTCAAGCTAACAACCCCAATTCGTTCTCCCCTTTTTAACCCTAGAATCAAAATCTTGTAATTCGATATCAAAACTTCGAATTAATACATGCTTATGATTATTCGGAACTATCTGAGACTATTTATAACAATTAATTTGAATATCTAACCTGTTTAAGTAGAAACCCCCAAACCGTTTCTTAGAACAAGCCCTAGAATTCGAACCTATACAATTCGATGTTCTTTGATCTGACCAACTTAGGGATTTCTTTAAGATGATGTTTTAGAAACTCACCATATAATTTAATTTGATTCTTACATCCATTTGTATCAATTCCCCCAAAACCGTTTTTACTTAGAACCCTAGAATCCAAATCCAAAGAATTCGATGTTGATTCACGAATTAACCATAGGGGTTGGTTTAGTCGACATGTTCTGGTACTGTGGAAAGAAAAACTTACTTGTTTTGATATCCGATTGAAGTATCTCTGTTTCTAGGTTGACTTTCGGTCGACCTTCTATCCAATTCACACACCCGAGCTTCTGAGATCAAATTGTTGGATGCTAAAGAGCCTAAAGGTACCGACTAATGTTTCTGAAAGCTCAATTGCGTGGGTTTCTGTCGAATTATATGAGTTTGTATATGCTAGTAACGGTTCTAATAAACTAAATCGTTATTTGGTTTTAATTCGACCATTATGATTGTAATAACTGATGATAACCGCTTATTATCATCATTAGGTGTTTTATGCACCATTAATTCGATCAATTACTTCCTATTGATTTGAAATTCATAACTCCTTCTTGTGAATATGGACGAATTTTGACTATGTAAGTCAAAATTTTGTATCTAACCTATTCACTAGCTAATTTTTATAGTCTAAAGTGTTTCTAGATTTGTTTTGCATAATTTTACCCCCTCTAAATTGATTTTTCTCGATTACCTAACATCACAGTTTAATCTAGAGTTACCGGAGTTAATCCGAATTGCCAAATTGTCATTAATTGGCTCACTTAAATCATTGTTAGGCTAATTTAACCCAATTGGGCCTCTTAAATACAATTGGGCCTATTCTGGACTCATTGGGCCTACCTTGGGCCTACTTTGGCCTTATTGGGCCTACTTGGGCCTCATTGGCCTTCCTTGGTTTTATTGGGCTTAACTTCACCTTATTGGGCCTACCTAAACCCCATTGGACCTACTCTGGCCTTATTGGGCCTACTTTTGTCTTGTTGGGCCTGTGATCTCACTATTTTCAGTTAACGAAGTCAATTCGAAAAGTCGGATTGTCACACCTTGGGCCTGGCTACAGCCATTGGGCCGTGTACTGGCCATAGCAACAGATCTTGGGCCAAATGTTAGGCTGCACAACGGCTACTTGTAGATGGTCGAAAGTCAGGCAGGGTTGGTTGGCCGAAGGAGCAGCTCTTACTGAGGCGTAAGTGGCGAATGGGTGGTGGCGAAAGGAGGTGGCTGGCGAACGAGGATGGCCGGCGAATGAGACATGGGAGTATGAGTGGGGCGAATGGCTGGCGAATGGTGGCAGCCGCAGAACCAACGAATGAAGTCATTCGGCCTATGGCCTTTCGGGGGTGACCTAGTCGACCTGTCATTCGTCGACCTGCATGGAGCCATTCGGCCGGTCATGGCCTACTCTCCCAGCATCACAATTTCAAAGCCTAAGGGGATTCGATGATGGCTTATGCTAAGCTGGCTGCTCATGGCCGTAGGGTTGAAGTTTAAGGGTGCTTGGCCGGTTAGATTAAAGGTTAGAACAAAAAGGGTGAAAACCCTCTTTTTCGTGGTTTTCAAGCTTAGATACCTCGATTTTCAGTGGTGTTTGGCTCCGATCTGTTGTACTTTCATGTAGAGGGTGATGAGAGCTTCGTGTGGGTTCAAAAATGGAGTGATTTGGTTAAGTATTGAGGGAGATATGGAAGAAAGAAGGTTGGAAATAGGGGGTGTTTCTTGAAACCGGGATTTTAGGGTTTGGGTGAAGAAGATGAGGTGAAAAATGAGGGATTCACCCTCATTTAGGGTATTTATACGCCGAGGGTGTTCGGGTTCGTTTTTGTTGTTCGGTTCGCGTTTTCGTTACGTTTCCGGAAATTAACGCGTGCTTTTACGGGTTTAGATAAAAATAGTTTAATTTATTTAATTTTGATGAGTTTCAAAATTGTAAAACATTAAAACGTTTTATTTTCTTAAATTAATTTTTTTGTTCGTGTCGTTTTCGTTTCGTCAGATCGCGTCGCCTTCGCGCGTATTCGTTCGAATCGTCACCCGAACGAACACGACGATGGTTTTGCTTCCTGACTTTGGTTTTTCTACTTTTCAGTCATTATTTCAGAACTCCAAACTCACAGATATGTTTGTGTGAATCGTCACCCACGCAAACACACTGTTAGTTCGTTATTCTGAAATAACACTGCAATTGTATTTGAATTGTGTTTCCTCACATATGGACTCAACTAAACTTCCTGTTTTCATATTGTTTTCGTTCTGATTTGTCGGCCATCTGATTCCTGTCATCTGGGGATATCAGATCACAACCGACTTGTACTTGTCGTTTACTTGAACACCGTGGTATCTCTTGATTCGTTGTATTATTTGTACTTAGGTTTTCACCTAAATACTAACAACTATTGTTCATTGTGCGTATTGTACTTACAGTATTTAAGTTTTCACTTAAATACGTACAATTGTTTACAGTATTTTGAATTCTGTTATCACATACACTGTTCACATATACGTATTTACACTGTTTCCTTCAAAGAACAATACAAAAATGCAGATTTGACATCCAATTGAAACACTTTGAATTTCTTGTGAGCAGCAAAAGCAAGAAAAAGTCTAATTGCTACCAACCGCGCCACAGGTGCAAACACTTCATCATAATCAATTCCTTCAACTTGTTTGAAACCTTGAACCACTAAACGAGCTTTGTTTCGAACAATTACGCCTCGGTTATCTCGTTTGCATCTTAGCACCCATCTAGTATCAATTTTCTTCACGCCTTTTGGCAACTCAACTAAATGCCAAACTCCCAACTTCTGAAACTGATTCAACTCTTCTTGCATTGCCTCCACCCAGGCAGGCTCACGTAACGCTTCAGTCACAGTCTTTGGCTCTATTTGTGAAAAAAATGCAGAATGCATCCAGAGCTCTTGACTGCCATGCGTCCTCTCTAACTCTACATACAAACTCTCTTCATTTGTGACTTGATTTCGTGTTTGTACTCCAGCAGTTGGATCTCCTATGATCTGAGCAACAGGATGATTTACATGAACTCTTGTGACAGGCACTTGCGGGACACCCACATTATGATCCAGATTTGTAATATTCTGATCAGTGTCTTGATCGTGAGAAATAGCATCTTCAAAAACATCCTGATCATCATCAGATGACCAATCATCATTAATAACTTCTGAAATGCCTTCCTCATGTGGAACATGATTACCATCTTCAGAATAATGAGAAATACCTTGATCTTCAGAATTCTGCAAATCATATAACATTTGTAAGGTTATTTCATCATCAGAAACACTTGGAGACATATTATAAGACTCAAACAATTTAAGATAATCAAAAAGCCAATCTGGTCCTTTTCCGTCTGGTATAGGTGTATGTCGTTGAACATCCACATGATACCACAATTCCACAACACCCGTGCGTTTATTAAGCACACGTTTGTTAGGAAGACTGTAGCCACGAAAGAAACCCTCTATAACTTTAGAATTGAATTTTGAATCTTTGTTAAGCATGGTACAAGGAGCCCCAAAAGGATCCAAGTGTTCCAATTTAGGCTTTCGATTCTAAAGCAATTCATAACATGTTTTATTATGTCTTTTAACAATCAAAACTCTGTTAAGAGTAAAACAAGCTGTAGCCACAGCTTCACTCCAAAATGTAATGGGAAGTTTAGAATCAGCTAGCATTGTTCTTAGAGACTCAATCAACGTTCTGTTCTTTCTTTCAGGTACACCATTCATCTGAGGCTCATATGGTGCACTGAATTGTTGTTGAATGCCTTTGGAATTACAAAATTCCTCCATTTGGTTATTCTTAAACTTAGTCCCATTATCTGATCTTACACGTCTCACTCTCAACGTATACAATGTCTCCAACCTATTGATTAACAACACAAATTTTCATAAGTATCTGATTTATGTTTTAAAAACATGACCCATGAAAATCTTGAAAAGTCATCAGTCACCACAAAACAATAAGATTTATACTTTTCACATTGATTGATCTAAACAAATCCATATGAAGAAGTTCAAGTGGCATATCAATAGAAAATATTTTCTTTGTTTTGTGAGACTTCCTTTTCTGTTTACCCTTTTTACATGACACACACACATCCGGAAGTTTAAAATGTTTAACCGGTACACCCTCAACTAAATGATTGTGCACAAGATGATTCATCTTCCGAATATGAATATGCCCCATCCGTCTGTGCCAAGAACGTGTATCTTGATTAGTTTCATTGGATACCAGACATGTCTCCACATTATTTACTGTCTCTGCCTTTGCCATGTCAAGCACATACAAATCCTTGCTCCGATCAGCAGTCATCAGAATGCATTCTTCAGAAATCTGAAATCCTTGCTTGAGTACATAACGCTTGTCTTTGTCGAACATCACATTGTAACCTTTATCACAAATCTGTGAAACACTCAAAAAATTGTTAGTTAATTCTTTGCAAAAATTAACATTATCAAAGGAAACCTTTCCATTCGTCAAATTACCAAACTCGGTAATTTGACCGCCTTTGTCTCCTGCAAAATTCACATAGCTGCCTTTCATCAACTTCAAATCTCTCAACAAATTCAACTATGCAGTCATGTGGTGGGAACATCCACTATCAATAATCCAACGACTTTTGATATGGCCCATGGATGCAACCTGCACAATAAATTAAAAACATATCAGTATCAAAAGGGATGACCCCCGCCATTTCGGCGTCGAGTCTCCCTGCATGGACCCCTACCATTCTGTTGTGATGACCTACTCGAAGACCCATCATCACTGTTACCACCCTTTTTCTCAGAAATTTGATTACCTGACCTGTTTTTTAGTTTCCAAGAAGATTTTGATTTACCATGTTGTTTTGAAAATGATTTTGAAGAAACATTGTAAAAAAATCATCATCAGATGATGTCACCATTTTCACAAGCTTTTTCACATTTCTTTTGCTGTAAAAAACTCGTTTCTTGTGATTATTTTCTTCTTTCACCCAAACACAGTCAGTATCAAACTTTCAAAGAACTTTCATTTCATCTTCACTAGGTTTAACTCTCCTAGGACTTCCACCTGACCTACTTACCCAACTCTCATCATCCGAACTCTTCCTGATTTTATTGTTTGGACAATTAGCATAAATATGTCCTTTACCACAGCAAGTAAAACACTTTCGTGTTTCTCTTGGTGAAAAAGACCTAAAGCTGCTATAATCAGTAGAACTGAAATCCAAATCACAATCAGCAATCAAATGACCAAAGTTACCACATCTGTAACATTTTCTTTGCAGATGATTCTTTGGTTTTGGTTCATCATAATACTTTGATGAACTGAAAGGTTTAGAAACAACCTTTGCAGATGAGAATCTGTTTCTCAAACCAGTTGATTTTATCTTTGAATTACTCACTTGATTATGAAAATTCTTTGATTTGTCTTTATGTCCAACCCCAAACATATCAAAGAAAAAATCCACTTTTTCAACCTTTTTAGAAACCACATTTTGCTTTTGAAAAATACCACTAGACTCTCCTTGATGTGTAGTAGATGACTTTACATACACAATCGGCTTAAGAGTAGTGTTGTTTTAGCTTTAATCACTGGTTTGGAAACTTGAGTGGGATTAATCACCATTTTCTCAACTGATTTCATCTCAACTCTTGATTTCTAAGACTTCAAATTCTTTTTATCACCATTTATAACTTGATAATCATTTTGTCTCAAAATATCATATGAGTATTCTGATTCAGTGATATCTTCAATGATAGGAGCATCACTATCAAGATACACTTTTTCATCAGATGATGAACCTCCAGCATTCTCAACCACCTGTTCAGACACACTTTCATTCAAAGAAATAGGAGGAACTTCCAAATTCAGATCAATTTGTGGTCTAGAAACATAGCTGGAAGGAGGTGGTAAATAATTAAAACCCAAGTCAGTTGTATCATTTGATGATCTTTGCATGGCAGCAAAGTAATCAATGACATACTGAGAATTCTGGTAATTCTCCAGCTTACTCTTGTTCATTTCTGCTTCTGCTTTTGTAGCTGATAAATCAACTTTCAACTTTTGCACTGATTCGAGATTCACTGAAATGGCATGATTATTTTGCAAAACTTTAATTTTTAACTTTTCATTTTCTTTGCCTAAATCAATGATCTTTTTATCAAAAACTTTTTCTCTTGAAATTAACTTCTTGTTAGCTTCAGTGCACTCTACCAGTTCAGCAGTCAACTAAGCATTCTTTTCTTTCAACTTATCAATGATCTCTAAAATATCCTCATTTACCTCATCAACCTTTTTTTTGCCTTTGCTTGTGTCTTCATCCAAAGAAGCCATAAATGCACCCATTAACTCATCATATTGCTTTCCCCAATCATATCCTTCATCAGCTTGACTAACTAAAGCTTTCGAAGACTCTTCAGGCTTTTCTTTCTTCTTCTGATAAGCTTCTTTTGGCTTAAAAGGATTTAAATTTCCTTGCTTCTTCGGATTTTTACACTCTCCAGCAAAATGGCCCAACTCACCACAATTGTAACATTGTGTGGCCATTGGATTAAATCCAAACTTGGTGTTTCGATCAAAAGTAAATTTCTTTCTAGTTTTCTTTTCATATCTATTGATTCTTCTGATTGCACTTGCCAATGCCTATTGAGTATCAATCAACTCCATCTCATCAACATCAATTTGCTCATAATCTTCAAAAGTAAGATTTGAGTTTCCAATCTTTCCTGCTATCTATTCATCATAAGCACTGACTACGCATGATAAAATTGATATATGATCCCCAACAGCCTCTACAGTTACTTTTCCCAAATTTGTTGTATTCATCTGAACTGGAGTTGTTGTAGAATCAGACTTCTTCTCGTTCATAGAATAAGATGAACTTGAACTAGCATATGCAGATGATGAAGAAGTACTATGAGCAGTACTTGACACAAAAGAAGTACTATTCAAGGGTTTTTCAATAGAAACAACCAATCCCCGTGGCAATCCGATGATGAGAAATCAACGTTTTGATCGAAATCGAACACCACGGGGTGAGAATCGAAGTTGGAGAAAAAGGAGCGGCTCAAAACCCTAGAAATATGAAGGAGGAATGCTCAAGGGAGAGAGGAGGCTCGAAAAAGTTATTGAAACATTCTATTTGCAGCCCTATATATAAGTTGTACTCATTCGGCCAAATGAGTAGTGCGAAACACTCATTCGGCGAATGGCTCAGCCGAATGAGCTTAATCAACCGAATGAATCATGCGGATGACTCATTCGTTCGCCTCAGTCATTCGCTAGGTGTTCATTCGTCCGAATGAACTCATTCTTAGGTATCATTCGCACGAATGGGTCTGTATGCTAGGAATAGTCAAAGTCAAACATAGATAAACATATTAAACTCAATTAAACATATACGAACAATACAAAAAAGTATATTTCATTAATAATATGAACTTTACATAATCAAAGACATACAAAGTACTGGACTAGGGACATTACATGCATCAACAAGTTTCGCATCATAGTAGGCATAGGTTAGTTGTTAGAACACTATGCTGAAAATGTTTATGTATTAAATACATTAGTATCTCGCTAATAAACCATATAACCATATCTATTAAATCAAATCTTCCTAATTTCAGGACGAAATTCCCTAAAGTAGGGGAGACTGTAAACTTTGTGATTTACATAAAATAAAATTAGAGTAAATTTAAATAAACAAAAGTTCTTTTACTTTTAAACAATAATATGTGAAATATATATATATAATCTATGTATAAAAAAAAATATATACAACATTTATAATGGTAGATAATTACGCCAAAATTTATAAGGGTTTGAATGCTTGAACATTTATAAAACGTATTACATAAACATATATATGTTATATAGAAATATATATATTTAATATATTTATAAGGTTAATTTATAACAAGTAATTTAATAAAAAAATTTAGTGAGTTACCTTTTATAAATTTGATCAAAATAAATAAATTTTTTTAGTTATAAATGATACTTTATGTATGTGTGTGCAAATATATATATATATATATATATATATATATATATATATATATATATATATATATATATACTTCATAAGAACAAATCAACACTTAGTTATATAAACAATTTATACATAAATAATATACTTTGAAAATCAAGGGAATGATTGTGTAAATAACAGAAACTAGATGTGAGTGCATAAAACTTAAAACATAAATTGAAAGTCTATAGAATTTGGAAGGGTGTGTTTTGCCAAATTGCTATTCTTCCTTTTCTTCTTCACAGGTTCCACGTTTGAAACCAGACAACTATCGGTTTCAATTCAAAAGCATGCAAAATGTACACATTAACTCGAATCATTAACACACACGTTTCTACTCAATATTCGAGGTTAAAAGCATAATGAATTCAGTTTTTATTGTACATTAACGAGCTCGAATGGTAACCCAACAAACATGATAAAACCGTAACACGAAATCGAATAAAGTAAGTTCAAAACATCAAATTGAAGTCACAGAAACACAGACGATTATGGTTCCAAGCTTAGATCATCTGTACTTTCGAGCTCTAGATGTTGTAAGGATCATTTTGACACCAAAAATGTGGAATTTGGTTGAGGTTTAGTGAGGTTGAGTGCAGTATTTTAGAGAGACAAAGTAGAGAGAGACGCAAATTTGGAGAGAGGGTGAGTAGATTCAGTAATTAACTGAGGGAGAAGAGGGAAAACTAAGACTTTTATAGTCCGATTACTTACACGTGAGTTCGGGTTCGTTCGGGTTCGTTTATACGGGTTGTTTTCGAAACATAACTTTATTAAATGCAATTTGTTGTCAAATAGTTTTATTTATGACTTTTTAATTGGTAATTCCTAATAATTATTTTAAATTCCTTTTTTTATTTTTATAATTTCGAAAACGTTTATTTAAATGGTTTCGTCAAATCGTATCGCCCTCGCGCGTATACGTACAGATCGTCACCCGTACGAACATGATGACGGCTTTACTTTCTGATTTGGTTTTCTATTTAAAAGATATCATTAAGAATCATTAAACACACGAATATATTTGCGCGAATCGTCACCCGCACAAATATACCGGTACTTTAATATTCACAAATGCTATCATCTTGGTTTTAACTTTGATATTCTCACAGACGTTCAGAGGTTGAATTTCCTTTGCACTTGTTCTCATTTATTTCACATTGTGTTGTCGGTATTTTGATCCCTGTTATCGTAGGATTCATATCACAACCGCACTACTTAGCCATTTGTTCTCATAGTTTTTTGTGCATATCATGCACATTCTCGTTTCTCATAATCGTGACTTCCATTGTATTCACAGAATAATTATCACATAGTTAGTTATTCACAAAAGTAATCACATGTATTTATCGTATAAGTACACATATCGTACAGTTGTTGGACGGTTAGATACCATTTTTCACAGTCTCCCCTTGTTAAAAAAATTTCGTCCTGAAATTTAAGCTTAATCGTCGGGTATGTCTTCTTCTGTAAATAATTGGGGATACTTGGCTTTCATGCGCTCCTCACGCTATCAAGTAAATTTTGGGCTGTATTTAGAGTTCCAACAAACCTTAATGAAAGGAATAACGCCTCGTTTCAATTTCTTAACTTCGCGATCCAAAATGTCCAGAGGTTCTTTTATAAAATGTAGTTGTTCATTGACTTGCATTTCCTCGAGAGGTATGACCAACAATTCATCAACAAGGCATTTCTTAAGATTAGATACATGAAATTTATCATGCAATCCGCTGAGTTCATCGGGCAACCAGAGTATGTAGGCAACAGGACCATTTCGTTGTGTTATTTCGAATGGTCCGACATACCTTGGTGCTGTAAACTTTGTGATTTTCATAAAATAACATTAGAGTAAATTTTAATAAACAAAAGTTCTTTTACTTTTAAACAATAATATGTGAAATATATATATATATATATACATATATATATATATAGGGGAAGGATATTTTGGAAACCTAGTTGAGATAAAGAAACTTTGAAAACCTTATGTGGACCATAGATCTTGATTTTTAATGGTGGAGATTAAAGGTAATAAAGTTGATTGGATTTTTTTGGTTTAAAAAAATTGAATGTGGTACAAAATAGTACAATAAGGGTAGAATTGGAAATGTGTGTTGTGTACTTGTTTGACTTTGATATTATAAATAAAGAAGCAATAGTACAACTTCCCCCCATTTTTCTCTTTCTCTTTTATTCTCATCAGAATTTTGCCAAATAAATATAACTTTTCATCTTTTATTTATATTATACAAATTGAGTTGTGTTACATCTAATTTACGTTATTTGATTTCAGATAAAACAAAATATTTTCATCTTTAAATATATCATTCCTTTTATTTTTCCACATTTAATTTTCCCACATTTTTTCCCTCATTTGTTTTCTCACCTTTTTAAATTTTCACCCCTTTCATTTCTTATCAGAAATTTGTCACATGAATATAATTTTTCATCTTTTATTTATAGAATACAAATTGTGTCGTGTTACATCTAATTTACGTTTTTTGATTTCAGCTAAAAGACAAACGATTTTCATCTTTAAATATTTTATTCCTTTTATTTTTCCACCTTTAATTTTCCCACCTTTTCCCCCCATTTGTTTTCCCACCTTTTTAAATTTTCCCCCCTTCATTTCTTATCAGAAATTTCACATGAATATAACTTTTCATCTTTTCTTTATAGTATACAAATTGCGTCGTGTTACATCTGATTTACGTTTTTTGATTTCAGCTAAAAAAACAAAAGATTTTCATCTTTAAATATTTCATTCCTTTGATTTTTCCACCTTTGATTTTCCCACCTTCCCCCCCCCCCCCTATTTGTTTTCCTATCTTTTTAAATTTCCCTCCTTCATTTCTTACCAGAAATTTTCCACATAAATATAACTTTTCATCTTTTCTTTATAGTATACAAATTGCGTCGTGTTACATCTAATTTACGTTTTTTGATTTCAGCTAAAAAAACAAAAGATTTTCATCTTTAAATATTTGATACCTTTTATTTTTCACATCTTTTATTTTCCCACCTTTTTTTCCCACCATTTGTTTTTCCCAACATTTTAAATATTTTCCCATTTGATTTCCCACCATAAATTTTGTCACATGAAACTTTTCGTCTTTTTTTCTTATAGTATATAACTGCTTTCTTGTTACATCAAAAGTACGTTTTTTAATTTCAGCTCAAAAACAAAAGATTTTAATTTTTAAATATTTCATACCTTATATTTTTCCCACGTTTTATTTTCCCACATGCTTTTCCCACAATTTGTTTTCTTCAACTTTTTAAATATAACCCCTTTTTTCAAATGGATGGTGGTTTTATATAACTGTTGTATATGTTACATCAATGTGTTACATATATGTAACAGGAAACCTGGCTTTATATAACTGTTGTATATGTTACATCAATGTGTTACATATATGTAACATTGTGTTACTCCGGTTGAAATCCCAGACGATGACGGTGCCGAAACGCCACCAACGACAGCACCAGGAGCCCTGCCTTCACCACCGGCGGTTGGTGAAACGGTGGGAACTCCGGCATCCGGAGAGCTGAATCCGGATTGATTTTTTTGATGCATTTTGTATTATGTTACATCGAAGTTACGTAATTCATAATTATTTTAGTTACGTATTGTTTATTTGTATTATGATACATCGAAGTTACATCATTAATTATGTTAATTTATATTTGCATGTGTTCTTAAATAAATTTGAAGTTACATATTTTAGTTACGTATTGTTTATTTGTATTATGTTACATCAAAGTTACATAATTTATAATTACTTCAGTTATGTATTTTTTACTTGTATTATGTTACATCGAAGTTACATATAATAAAGTGATGTGAGTGAATTTTTTTATTGAATTAATTAAAAATATTAATTATTACATAGTCAATAAATATATTAGATTCTAAAACAAACTTATGGATTAATTATTACTAACATTGTAAAAAATGTTCAAATTTTTAAGAACGGTTTCAAGGATAATGTAACCGCATATATATATAATGTAACATTAATGTAACACGTATATCCTGCAACAAATAACAAAAACAAAAGAAAGATGTAAACAATCTGGTACTAAAATTTATAGTGTAAAATCATTGTAACAAGGTAAAAATTGAAAACACACATGAATACATGATTGTTCAAATTTCGGATGCGAAAATTTAGTGTGAGAAGTTTCATGTTGCACTAAAAAACCAAAAGAGTACAATAATACAATTGATGGAAAGTTTTGCATTTTAAATTATGAAATAAGTAATGATATTTATTATACAGTAATTAAAAATTAATATAAAAATATACACATAAGTGTAATATGTTTCAACTTGCAAGATATTAAAAAAACAAAGTATATAATGTAACATCAGCGTAACATGTTTCAGATTGCAATAATTAAAGAAAATAATAATGAAGAAGAAACGAAGAGATCAAATATCAAATGAAAATATGTAAATTATTAAATGATATTGTACTATGTAAGTGATTTCTTGACTATTTTAGGTTATAATACACGAGTATAATTTAAAATATATGATTAATCTTTTTGAAAAAGCAAACATTAAATGCTTGTGTACTAACTTTATACATGTCAACTTATCAATATTTTTTAACTTTTGTTTTAATGAGGGAAGCCCACGATTCATCAATTAAAGTTTTTTCAAAATTATAAATTGCTAAACAAAATAATATGGTTTCAGCAACTCTATGTAAACTGGATGTAACAATGTAATTTTTTCATGATTTTTACTTGTTTGAAATATTATATGTATGTATTATTACACAGTCAATTGATGTAAATTAAAAAAAAATAAATATTAAAACTATTTGATAAGTAATAATAAAAATATAGGATAAACAAAAAAGATAAACAAATAAGCTCGAAAAACGTAACATTGATGTAACATATACAAAAGTTATATAAAGCCAGCATGCATTTGATTTAAATAAGAGCAAAAATGATGAGAAAATCAAAGCGGAAAAATATTTAAAAAGTTGGGGAAAACAAATGGTGGGAAAAATAAAAGGTTTAGAATATTTAAAAATTAAATTCTTTTGTTTTAGAGCTGAAATTGAACACCGTAACTTTGATGTAGCACGACAGCAATTATATATAACCAGCAAATTGTTAAAAAAATCAAATCAAAAATTTTTTCTTGTGTGAAAAGAAAAAGAATATTTAAAAATTAATTTCTTTTGATTATTATTTAAATTTGATGAGAGAGAATGTGGTTGAGTATTTTAAATGATAGTACAAAGTACAATTTAAAATATATGATTTATCTTTTTGATAAAACAAACATTAAATGTTTGTGTACTAGCTTTATGTATGTTAACTCAATAATATTTTTTAACTATTTTTTTAAAAAGACAACGATTAATGAATTAAAGTTATTCCAAAAATACAAAATGCTAAACAAAAAAATATGGTTTCTGTAAATATGTGTAAACTGAACGTAACAATGTAACTTTTTAATGATTTTTACTTTTTTGAAATAATATATAAATGGTGAAAAAAATGTGGGAAAATTAATATAGTAAAAATAGTAAATTTGATGTAACAATTAATCGGTTGTATACAATAAGGAAAAGACAAAAAGATTAATATAGTAAAATTTATGGTGGGAAATCAAAGGGGGTAATATTTAAAAAGTTGGGGAAAACAAAATGGTGAGAAAATTAAAGGTGTGAAAGTAAAATGTGGAAATAAAAGATATTAAATTTAAAAAAAAATGAAAATCTTTAGTTTTTTATCAGAAATAACATGACGTAAAATAGATGTAACACGAACGCAAGTAGTATTATGTAAATAAAAGACGAAAATATGCATGTAGGGGGAAATCTGGTGGGAAAATGGAAGAGGGGAAAATTTAAAAATAAATATTTTGTTTATTATTTTAATTTGATGAGAGAGAATGTGGTAAATTAATAAAATAGTGGGTGATAGTAGAAATGAAGTAAAAGACAATTGTGCCCTTGTGTTTAATAATTTAAGTAAATAGAAATAATGATGTGGAAAATTGTGGACCAAGTATTGAGTTTTTGAAGTTTGCACATCTCAAGTGGGTTTCTATAATATACATGCCCTATATATATATATATATTTATAATCTATGTATAAAAAAAATATATACAACATTTATAATCATAGTTAATTACACCAAATTTAATAAGGCTTTGAATGCTCGAACATTTATAAACGTATTACATATACATATATATGTTATATAGAAATATATATATTTAATATATTTGTAAGGTTAATTTAATAACAAGAATGTTAATAAAAAAATTTAGTGAGTTACCTTTTATAAATTTGATCAAAATAAATTAAATTTTTTTAGTTATAAATGATACCTTTTGTATCTGTGTGCATATATATCATATATATATATATATATATATATATATATATATATATATATATATATATACTTCATAAGAACAAATCAACACTTAATTTTCTAAACAATTTATACATAAATAATATACTTTGAAAATCAAGGGACTGATAGTGTAAATAACAAAAACCAAATGTGAGTGCATAAAACTTAAAACATAAATTGAAAATCTATAGAATTTGGAAGGGTATGTTTTGCCAAATTGCTATTCTTCCTTTTCTTCTTCACAGGTTCCACGTTTGAAATCAGACAAGTCTCGGTTTGAATTCAAAAGCATGCAAAACGTACACATTAACTCGAATCATTAAAAGACACCCGTTTCTACTCAATTCGAGCTTAAACGCATAATGAATTCAGTTTTTATTCTACATTAACGAGCTTGAATGGTAACCGAACAAACATGATAAAACCGTAACACGAAATCGATGAAACTAAGTTCAAAACATCAAATTGAAGTCACAGAAACACAAACGATTATTTTCTTAAACGAACGGCACAAAGAAGACTCCTTGAGATCCTCTAAATCTCCCGATCGAGCTCACGAAGTTATACGAACCGTTCTTCAATCGAACACATCAATTCGGAACACTTTCCTGGTAATAATCGAACCTATATACTCGGTTTTGAATGGGGATCAATAGCCCCATCAATCTTGAGTCTACACCTGCAACGAGCCTGTGGTCTGAGTCACGAACCTTTAAGCCTGCACCGAACCCTGTAGGAGGGCTGCAACGAACCTCTAGTTGCAACTACCCATGGGCGAACCTTATATCTTGCCGAACCCTGGCCATGTAACCCACTAACCCAAAGTGAACGAACCTTATGAGCTGGACGAACCATGATGAACCAAACCCTATGGGTTCGTCTAACTCCATTGGAGCCGAACCCTAGGCCAACATAGCATAGGTTCGCTGCCTTGGACCATATGTCGAACCTAGGAGTCGATTAATGAGGCTAGTATGGACCTAGGATCAATGAAACTCATGATATAAACTAGGAAATGAATTGTGGATCACTAAACTAACAAATTCATGAGGAGTTAATCATAAGTCGCATGCATGTGTATGCATGGGAATATAAGTGCATGGGAAATTCACATAAATGCATGCATATCTAACACTAAATGTTGGCCATACAAGATAGTTTAACAATTAAGGTGAATTAGTTACAAGTCCATGAGAATCAACAACACAAGTTGAGAAATCAAATAGAAATCAAAGAAGTTCAATTGGGCCTAAGTGGGCCCAATGGGGCTTAATTAAGCCCATCATCTATTAAATAATGACGTAAACTCAAGTAATGATATTTTGATAAAATAAAAGCATTATGAATTTATTTAAAAGTTGGTTTAATAATTTCTAAAGTTTTGTCTAATTTGAAATGTGAATTATAAATGGCATTGTCTTCTTTTAAGTTGATTTTGCTATAAAAGTTAGTTGTAATAAATTGTTTGGGATTTGTTAAAATAGACAATATAATTGTCTGGATTTTAAACAGAAAACAAAAGAAACTCTGCCGAAATTTTCTAAAATTTAAAAGTAAGTATTGTAATTCAACATGGGATTGGGATCTAAAAGGGTAACTAGGATAGATTAAATCTTAGATACACTTAGCACTAAGACACTTAGTTGCACGCACAACAAGACCCGAACGTAGGCACGACGACTATTACGCGTACTTATTATATTCGAATTCTTATAAACTAACTCAGGAACTGAAGAAACCTAGGCTACAAACAAGAGCGCGCATTTGTGTTATAACATTTACATAGCAGCACAGGTGAGTTCATTGCCCCTTTTCTAACATTTTGTTTTTAAAACGCGGGGCTAAGAAGCATGCTTAAACTGTTTATTAAATTGTTTACTTAAATGCTTTTAATTTTATATATTCACGTATATATAAAAATGTTATCCTAGACCATGTCTAGGAAGATTTTATGCAGGTTTACTAACTGATTTACTTATAAATTAAGTGAATAATCAGATTTAAACTAAAAGATTTCAACAAATCAAATCAAACATTTTGACAAAACAAGTGTGGGAGTTCAATGAATCAAATCAAACATCTTGACAAAACAAGTGTGGGAGTTCAATGAATCAAATCAAACATCTTGACAAAACAAGTGTGGGAGTTCAATGAATCAAATCAAACATTTTGACGAAGCAAGTGTGGGATTTCAAAGAATCAAACGAAACAATCTTTGCAAAGACAATATTCAATGTTCTACAAATCAAGTGTTTGTTGAACTATGAATCAAGTGTACATTTGATCAATGAATCTAGTATTCTACGATCAACGAATCAAGTACATCTTGTAATAGAATCAGACGAATCAATAAATCATTTTCAAGGGAAAACCTGGGAAATATCAGAGATAACATATGCCAAAACAGACGAAACAAAAACCCTACATTTCAAGAAGTCCTAGCTAGACCGTTTGATTTGTAGGTCGTATGTTTGAGGATATTTACAGTTTCCCTAACTACTAAGTACCTTGATTGACAGACTAGTCTACTCGAGTATGACCAAAGGCCCCAATCAATAGGACTTAGATTTTATTAAATGTTTATTTATTTATTTATTTAATTAAGCATTTATAACTGTTTATACAATTACTGTAGTTGATCACAATGTGTGATGAACTTGTGAAATCAACATGAATTTCAAATGATTGTAATGACAGGGACAACAAACAGAGGAACTTATGGAATTGTGTTAAGGGTAAAAATGTTTAATTATCATTAACAACAGTGTCATATACGGATTAGTATGTGGTGGGACGGTGGCTGGGCGGGCGGTAAGCTCGACCCTACATATGCCCTATATATAAGCATACCGATTCGGATATTACATGTGGTGTTAATGAGGTTAGGGTCTTTACCAAAAAAAAGGTTTTCAAATCATATTCAATTACTAAAAACTATATGAACTCACCAACCATGTGTTGACTTGATCTTTTTGCATGACTTCTCAGGTGACGAACAGGTTAATTAAGAAGTCATTTCCTTTGGACTAGGACTTCAGATAGGAGACTTAGTATTTTGGACCTGCATACTTTTGAAGACATCATTATACAATTTATTTTGTATATCTTGTGTAAATACAAGATAGTTATTTTATGATGTTTACAATAGATTTACATTGTTAAATTATAAACGATACTGATGTAATTTAACTTTGTAATTATATTATATTAGCATTTCTCAGTTATATCATGCGCAATGTAAACAATCTGATCACTTCTGATTATCACTCCTGAGATCGCGCCCCGGGAACCTTCCGCCCGACGGGGACTCCGATCCTACCCCGCCGGCTCGGGGTGTGACAGTGTGACTTGTAAACATGTGTGCTTTGAATCTATTTCATTTTGGAATATTTGGTTTAGCGTCTTTCATATCTATTTATATATATAAATCTGTGAGTTCTCACCTAATATGCAAATAGTTGATCAAACTCTATTTTACATGTGTAACAGGTTAAAGCTTTGGATGAAGATCATATAGAACTTGAGACCTAGTTTAAACATTAATCAAAGATATTGTTTATGAATTCATGATATAATGTTTGGATGATTGTATTGAATTATTGTATAATGAATGCTTTGGTTTTAAATGATATTGTTTAAATATGAAACTTACAAATAGTACCATGAACTTTTGGACAATTACAACTCGCACCCCCACGTGTTCCGCCGTCGGTCGGGGTGTGACAGGTGCTAATTTACATTTAGCCCCAAAACGAACTACGTCTTTCCAGGGAGACACTTTTAACATGACTCTGTCACCAACCTGGAATTCCAAAGGCTTTCGGTGTTTGTCTGTATAGGTCTTTTGGCAACTACGAGTAGCTTATAGACCTGCTGAATCTGGGTAATTCTATCAGTGCTTTCATGAATAATTTCAGGCGCAGTTATTTAGTTGTCTCCTACTTCTGTCCAACAAATCGACGACCGATATTTTCTACCATACAATGCTTCGAATGGCACACATCCTATGCTACTATGATAACTATTGTTATAGGAAAATTCAATTATTGGAAGATTTGAGGGCCAATTTCCACCGAAGTCAAGTACACACTTTCGTAGCATATCCTTGAGGGTTTGAATAGTTCTTCTGCTTTGACCATCCGTTTGTGGATGATAAGTGGTGTCTAGGTTCACATTAGTCCCTAGGGATTTCTGTAGTGATTGCCAGAACCGCGATGTAAATCGACTATCCCGGTCTAAAATAATAGATACCGACACACCATGCTGTACTATGTTCTCACTGATGTATAGTCAGGCTAATTTTTCCATGGTATAATTCTCACGCATCAGAAATAAGTAAGAAGACTTGTTCATTCTATCGGTAATGACTGACATGGTATCATGTCCGCTGGAAGTACGGGGTAACTTGGTAATGAATTTCATAGCAACTTGTTCCCACTTCCATTGTGGTATTTGTGGTTGTTCCTGCAATCCTGACGGTTTCTGGTGTTCAGCTTTGACCTTTACGCACGTTAAGCACTTCCATCATAGGTAGTCATGTCTTTCTTCATCCCGGGCCACCAATAAAACTTCTTATGATCTTGGTATATTCTACTGACGCCAGGATAAACAGAATAACGAGTTTTGTGTGCCTTATCAAGAATAAGTCTTCTGATTTCATCTATGGCAGAAATCCATACATGATCCTGATAATAAATAACTCCATCTTGTTTTGTCTCTAATTGTCTTTCCGTCCGCCATTGAGCTCATTCTATATATCGTTTCTCTCCACCGCTTGTCTTCGTGCTTGTAAAATCTGATCACGTAAGCTAGTTTGTACTGTCATCCCCATTGCCCTAACGTGCAAGGGTTTGACTATTTCCTTCAGGCTAAAAGCATCAGCCACAACATTAGCTTTTCCCGGATTATATCTGATCACACAATCATAATCGTTCAGAAGATTGTGCATTTCGTGATCTGTGAAGATTGTGCATTTTGTGTCGTATAGGTAATGCCTCCAAATCGTTAAGGCAAAGACCACCGCTCCCAGTTCTAAGTCATGAGTCGTATAGTTCTTCTCATGTACCTTCTTTGAGTGTTAATATTGGAGCATTGCACAACCTTTGTTTCTAAGTTTGAAATGCTTTTTCCTGTTTATGTTTTCCCACAAACGATTCATTTTTATGGGTTAACTTAGTGAGTGGCAAAACTATCTTAGAAAAATTCGAAATAAATCTCCTACAATACCATCCAAATCCCAAAAATGACCTTATTTTAGTAGGGGTTGTAGGGACATCCTAATTCTTGATTACTTCAATCTTAACAGGTGTCACACCCTGCGCCGCATGCGGAATCCACGGCGGGGTGATGACTGATCGATAGAATCATGACCATGGTTAATGAAGAACAACCACAATGCATTACTAGATTTCATATGATTAATGTAATGATTACAAATCATATCTATCTACGAAAACAATACAACTAAACGACCTCAAAAATATTGTTTATAAGATAAGAATAGACAAGATGATTAAACAACAAGTATTAAGTGATTTTCTAGTCAATTCTAGCTTGTTTCTTGATCTTGTTCGATCATTACGATGTCGCCTTCGTTGTCTCTGCTCTTTTACCTACCTCTGATCACCTAAAACATGTGTGAAAGTAATCTATCAACTACAAGTAGTTGGTGACATATATAGGTTTAAAGATTTAAAAATATATAATTTAAAGTATCAGAAGATATAAGTTCAAAGATTTAACCATTTGTATATACATAAGCAATCACCTGGAATGAAACCCAATTGAAACAATTGAGCCATGTACAACATAGAATGTATACAGAATGTGAATGTACGTAATGTAAAAATAGTAGCATGCTAATGTAACACAAACTATCATCAAGTGTATCCAAATGTCATCTTAAAACCAAGTCACAAACTACGTTATGAGTTAGGCAAAGACTGACAATTAAACCAATACGTCCCATGGTAATAAAATTAATTAATACCAACTCCATATTACTAAGCATGTGTCC
Organism: Mikania micrantha; assembly: GCA_009363875.1. Taxonomy (NCBI): domain Eukaryota; kingdom Viridiplantae; phylum Streptophyta; class Magnoliopsida; order Asterales; family Asteraceae; genus Mikania; species Mikania micrantha. Next base: position 45,926 of record SZYD01000235.1, read on the forward strand.
ATGCGATCTGAGCTGTTAAAGTTGATAGACAGCTAATCCATATTTCTTAGACTACACCAATCCACCGTTAGCTATAAAGCAAATTAAAGCCCACCCTGACCTTGGTGTAAAACCGGCTTTCCCATGTTGTGATCTCCTAGTATTAACGATAAACGATTGCATGAACTTCTAGTCTGGAATCTAAGAATTGTGATTCCAAACCTGGAAGTCCTAATGATAACGATTGCGTGAACTACAAGTCTGAAATCTAAGAATAGTGATTTTAGCCCTTGAAATCCCGAATAAAGGCATACTAGATGTGAATAAGTTTTTTTACAAGAATGTGTCCATGTTACAAAGTTTAATATGAATTTGGAAACAACTTGTACGAAAGCAGGGTAACGGATTAGGTCATGTGCCATGACAAAGCATGAATAAGTGCCTTAGATCCAGAGTTAAACTTAAAAGAGTTTAAGTTTTACCAACATAAGCAAAAAATAAGTTTAAATTATGAAAACTATTTATGATTTTAAGTTCTAGAATAGTTATTCACATGTTCCACCCCAAGAGATTTCAATGTACAAAATATGGGCTATGTACTCACCTTGATTGAATGTGATGTGAAATGAACGGGTGTTTGATTATCGATGCTCTCTCTTGTCGTTGAAGGTTTGATTGCACTCAAGTCCCTGATTTTTAATAGGATTCATGGAAATTGTAAGTTTATTGTTTATTCCTTGATCCCTATGTTATTTGAACCACTTGTTTAAATATGTTTAGTTACTTGTTGGTCATTGGCCAACCTAAGTTTAGTAAGTAATCCATTTTATTAAAGTTAATAAATCAATAACTTTCCTTGTTTGAATGCTTAAGAAACTTTTGTTTAATAATATCTTTTGAAAGTGTTACAACATTTTACATTATGCATGTGGTTACCATGCATAGTATAACCAAAGTTGTAACTTCATTATTGAAACCACATGTCCATAATCCCTTGACATAAATTCATTTGTTAGCTCTTAGTTTTAATAACATAAGTTAGAATTTAGTGATGTTAAGCTTAAATTGTTAGAAAGCCAAGCCATAACAACTATGATCGGTTAAGGGTTGTCCTTCCCCTATCCGACCCCTTCTAGCTTCTTTCATCGATTACCCACTTGTTTATGATTGATTATTGTTCAATTATGGCTTAAAATCCTTGGATTAAGTTGTGGATTTTGTATCCACAGTTGGCTGAACCATGGGAGTGTCGATATTAACACTATCGATGAGTTCAAGAGTGGTGGAAACAAAAGTAGTCCATCGATATTAACAATATCGATGGCTTCCTTATCAGCCCTTTAAGCCATATTTAACCCGATCCTTTTTGAGGATTCTCAAACCTAGTCCCCTTGAATCATGTTTATAAAGGTTATGCTGATAATGTTTCATAGTTAATAGGCTCTTAGTATGTCCACGATCGATGGTAAGTCATTTGGTTTGGGATGAGGCCCATCGATACTATTAGTATTGATGGGAGCTTAGTATCGACCTTACAAAGCTTTGAACTTAATAATATTGATGGAGGTTGGTCTGGTAACCCTTGGAGTCGTCGATACTATCAATGTCAACAGGTACTCAACCATTCCAAGCTGCAACGAACTTGCTAATATCGACATATGATCAGCCATGAAGTTCTTATGCTGATACTAGTGACCTTCAAACCTTCTTCCGTCAATACTATCCCTATCCATCCTTATCGACCTTGCCAGCCCTTGTACTCTCAATCCAAGGACTTCCAAGTGTTTCTAAGGTGATTTCGAGGCTTGTTCTCTGTTTTTGAAAGGCTGAAAACTGGTTTTATCTTGCAAACTATCCGAGTTGGTGAAAACCCCAAAACCCGAATGTTCAAGCACCAACCTGAATCGATCTTGATGTTTTGAGCTCAGATCCTTTGTACTTATTCAATGTATACCTCAAGATCTTCCCATAGACACCAAGATCTCGCAAAACCGTTAAGAAACAAGGGTGATTGGGTGAGGGTTTTCTAGAGAGAGAGTGGAGAGAGAGAGTGACAAAAACTAGAGAGAGGGGGTGTAAATTTGGTAGTTGGGAGATTTAATTAGGGTTTCCATAGCTTAAATACCTCGAGTGGTTTCCCGCGTGTTCGGGTTCATTCGACTTCGTGTTTATATGTTACGTTACGAATATTACGTATATATTACGTTTTTTATAAAAATGGGTTTATTTTATCTTTCTAGGTGGTAATTCTTAATAAATATTTTAAGCGGAATAATTCTAGTAAATTATTTTCGATTTCGTTTATTTAAAATGTTTTGTTAGAATGTAAAACCTTCATGCATATTTGTACGAATCATCACCCGTACGAACACGACGATTGTTTTACATTCCGTTTTGGTTTTCCAGTTATAAGATATCATTTAAAATATTAAACCCGTAGATATATTCGCGCGAATCGTCATTCCCACGAATACACTGTTAATTTAATATTTCCTAATGTTAGCCCTTATTGTTTTTAACATGTTTCCTCACAATGTTTGCGTTTCATAATTGGGTTATTTTGGATTATGTTACTTATGAATTTTGTTGTCAGACATCGGATTTCCTCAGTAAATGAGAAAATACCATGTCTTAACTGTTGTGTGTACAAATCTTGTTTACCTACTCACAATGTGGAGTCAAAATGATATTACAAACGAACTCATAATTACATTTTAGTATTACAAGTATCGTCTGTACACGTGATTACTGTACAAATGTTACAGTCTCCCCTAGTTAAGGGAATTTCTTCCTGAAATTAACTAGCCGAAGGTACTGTAAAGAGATGAGGGTACTTGAGCTTCATCTGGTCTTCACGTTTCCTGGCGAACTCTACACCACGCTTGACTTCCCATCGTACCTTTACGATCAGAATCCGGCTATGTTTGAGTTTATTAACTTCGTGATCCATGATTTCCACAGGACGTTCAATTAATTGCATGTTGTTTTGAATTTGGATGTCCTTCATGTCACACCCCGACCGACGGCGGAACACATCGGCCGTGATGTGTAATTTGTCCAAAAGCTCTTGGTGGTTTTTGAAAGTTTTCAATATTTAAGCATTCCAATTAAAATCAACATAAATGTCATTTAATATAATCACTCAATTACATACAATCTATATATTACATCAAAAATTAATTACAATAACTTGATTAAAATTAAACTTGGTCAACTATTTGCGTAGTTGGTGAGAACTCATAGATTTATATAAATATATATATATATATATATAGATTTTTAAGATGCTAAACCAAATGTTCCATAATGAAATAGATTCAAAGCATACATGTTTACAAGTCACACAACGTTTATGTCTTCAACCAATGTCTTCAAACAAGTGCCATCACAAGGTTCAAATCTAGACTAGCTAGGTCATAGAATTAAACATGTAATTCACAAGTTTGCAATGATGCACACTTTCACTAATTTACACAAAGACCTAGGTCTATGTGTGGAAGGTATCTAACCATTCCAAGCTACTAGTGTATGTTTTGTTCATGTATGAAACGTCTTCTGTCCTAATCAAATGTTTGCAACAAGTATAGCACATATGACATTCAAACCTATTCAATCTAGAACTAAGGATTTTGCATCTAAAAATGATGTAATATGAATAATAAAGTTTGTGTATAAGGCATGTGTAACATCCCAAAAATTACAAAAATGTAAAGAGGGAGTATAAGAAACACACATGTTTGCTTGGTTAATTCCAAAGAATGCTTGTGATATGTTTTTATGAATCGACACTCCTCAATAATCCTAATTTTGTTTGAATATGACTTAGAATTCAATACTAACCAAAATGTTTTACTTATAAATGATAAATGAATAAATTTTGATAAAATAATACCTGATAACTATTGTAAATGATTATTAATACGATTTATTTAAATAATATATAAATAAAATTGATCTAATATTTTTGATAAATGAATGATTATGTAAAAATATATTATTTACAAACTTATAATACTTAGCTAAATACTTTTATAAAATGATTATCCTTTAATAAAATAACATTTAAATAGAGTTTTATTTTTAAATAATTATTTACTAAATAAAACTGATTATGCTATCCTAGAATGATTTTAGGATATTAAAAATAATTTTCTAAATTTTTATAATTAATCTTAGTCTTTTAAAGGTTATTTTTAAACTTTAAATATTACTTGCTGGGTTTGGAAGAAGTATTTGGAAAAAATTTAAAGAATTATGTAAGGTGGGTGTGAAGAATAGGGTTTAACACTTCTTGAAGAAATGAGGAGAAAAGGCAGGAGTGGTGGAGGTGGTTGTGTAGAGCCCGTCCAGACAATAAACACTGACAAAGTCAACACCGGACAAAGCTGAAGATCAATTTTGACTATTTTCGTGTACTTTGACATTCGAGTACTTTGCATTTTCGTGTACTTTTTATAAATAGACGTATAGTGTACTGGTCAAGGTTAGAATCTTGAGATAAGAACGATTGTAGATGTATTGAAGCTACCTTGTAAAGTTCACATTTTTATCACTAGCAATTCACTTTTCTATCTTTTATTCTGGATTCCGCACTTTGTAGAAGAGTTTTGATGCTGATTTGGTAGATAAAGCTTGAGTCTTTATCAGCTAGGTACCTACAAGTGGTATGAGATCTTTGGAACTCTTTTCAGCGTAAAGGTAACAACTTTCCTCATCAAGTTCACGACTTTATTGTTCATTTCTACCTTTGGAAGGTATTCCATCAATTTAGGGTTCTAGATCTTGAAGAAATTTCATCTGGATATCTTTAAGTATTTTTAGAGAACTTCAGATTCGGATACTTCACATTCGTGAACTTCAACCTTGTGATCTTGGCTTTCAGTTACTTTGAGATCGTGTACTTCAGACTTAGGGTACTTCAATCTTCATATACAACAGATTCATATACTTTAGCTTTGATTACCTGGGTTCATGAACCTCAATCTTCAATTACTTCATCTTCGTGTACTTGGATAACTTCGAATAATTGGAAGATTTCGAATACTTTTTGGACTTGGAGTACTGTTGTGACTTTGTATACTGGACTGGACTACGAGTACTTTTGTGTTTTTGAGAACTTCGACTTGAATATTTTTGAACTATAGTGAACATGGTTGCTAAGAACCTTAGTAATTTGTCTAATCTGCTCAAATTAGACAATGAGATCGGAACGGGCACCAAGCCTCCTAGGCTTGTTTCTGGTGACAATTTTTAAGATTGGAAATTCTGATTTCAATCTTTCATCAAACACAGTAACCCAAGGTTGTGGAGATCTATTGAGGAAGGGCCATATGTTCCTATGTATGAGAGTGAGCTCAACGGTTTGATCCCGAAAGATCCAGAGTTATTTACCAAGAATGACATTCTCCCAAGGGAGAATGATGATAAGACATACGACTCATTTACCATGGCATTATCCACTGAAGTTGCTCAGGGTTTCAAAGAGCACAAAACAACTAAGGAAATGTGGGATGTTTTGGTAGAGCGATTTGAGGGAAATGAGGACATGCGAGAAAGCCGGAAAGACATGTTAAGACAGAGGTTTAACATGTTTAACCACATCAAGGGTGAAACATTAGAGGCACAACTAAACAGATTCACCCATCTGATGACTGAGCTTGTAACATCACTGTATTTCAGGCATTTCATTACATAAGTATTTGTATTGTTAAGACCTGATATGATAATTTTATAATTTCTATAAATTATTGGATGATATTATCACTTGTATACATCACTGAGAACATATATTATCCCTATGCAAAACCCATGGGGAAGTTGGTTCGAAATATAACCAGTCTGATCCACAGTGGTTATTACAGTTAAATTAATTAATTATGAAATGACTTTGTTTTGGTTTTAATGGTTGAAAGTTGTTGGTTGGATCACTAAACATAGTCAAGGACACATGGTCATGGTTTGTCGAAATGGTGGTGGGACGGTGGCTGGATAGGTTGCGACCTACTCCTACATATGCCCTATACATAAACTTATTTCGGTCTATCATGGATGTGTCAGTGATATGGTTTAGTGGGGTTTGGATTGGGAATTTGATAATTAATGGGATTAATTAATAAAATAATGGGAAGCGCTATTAAAATAATCACGCGATGGTGAGGTTACGAATATAAATTTAAAGTGAATATTATTTCAGAAATATTAAACTTAATAATGTATTCGCGTGGGTGACGATTTGCACAAATATAATTATTAGGAATAATATACTAAAACAATATTCAATAAATCGTAAATCGAATCGAAATACGATACGAATGGTGGATTCGAAAAGGTGACGATCTTTACGAATTCGTGCGTGAGTAACGCGTTTTGAAGAGATAACCGAAATAATATCGAACGATATTAAATTAAGAAAAAGAATTTAAAAAACATTTATTAGGAATCACAATCTTAACCGAAATTGAATAAAATCGGGTTATTAAATAAATACTTAAAGGATAATAAATAAAACCGTTTGATGGAACGAATGTAAATAAAATCTTTGTGTTAAACAAAATTTAATTATTTAAACGTTTCGTGTTTTAAATATATTTTACGAGAAAAACCGAGCAATATGACGGTGTTAACGCGTAATAAACGAAACCGAGCACGCGGGAAGAACCCAGGCTACAAGAGCCCATTTTCTCTTCTTCCTCTTAATTTTTCAAAACCCTTTTCTCTCTCTAAAACACCAAAACCGCCACTTTCCTCTCTCTCTAACTTCTCTCTAAGTTTTCTTCACCAAAACTCAACCATTTCAAGAGATCTTAGTGCCAAAACGTTCGTGTGATCGAGGGGAACAAGAACCTACGAAGGTTCTGAGCTATTGATCGAGGTTTGAAGGTAAATCACGAATTTTACGTTTTGTTTTCTCACTCTAAACCAACCGATCTATATCACCACCTTCTTAAATGATTTCGACACATAGAAACTTTGAAAAACTAATGAGTATGCGCATGAGAAAGCCATGAAAATAGCCTGCAACAGCTTGAGGTTCAATGATGAGGATGATGAACAACTTGGTTCGAGTGATGCAGATCGGCAAAACCTGGAAACCACGAACCAAGGTGCAGCGAACCCTAAAGTGGCGAACCTGGAGCCATGAACCTCAAAAGGGGGGGGGGGAACTAACAAGAAGCCACGAGCCTGAAGTGGTCAAACCTACATCCTGCGAACCTAGGGTGACAACGAACCTTAAACAGCCGAACCTACGGTGGCCGAGCCTAGGGTGGTCGAACCTGAGTGCTGGTGAGTCCTAGGGGAGCCGAACCTTCTATCCAACGAACCTAAGATCCAGCAAACCCTTGGAATGACCGAACCTAATGGCATACGAACCCTAGGCTGCTAAAATCATGGGCAGCGAACCTAGGACCATCGTTGAAGCTATGGGGGTTGTTGAACCTAAGCTTTTAGAGCTAAGGAAATGAATACACCAACACACAAACATTAGGGATAAACAAAAGAACATGAGCTTATGTATATCCATGCATGCATGAAGGTTTTAAGAACTACCACCTTTTCCTAATATACTTAAGTTTTAACCTAAGAATTTATGTAATTTGAACATTTTATATGACTAACCTAAGTATGAATTCTTAAACTTAAATTAAATTTTAATAACGTAGATCATGGTTGTCAATTTAATCAATCATGCATGTATGTATAGATATGTGTATGATTAGGGTTATTACCTTTAAATATGCATATCTATGAGGGGGGTACACATAAGGTCTCAAGATTTGTTTATCTTTATTTGATAATAAAAAGTAGCAAGTTTATATTGCACTTTAATGATGATCATTTATAAAATCTTGGGTGTTTCATTTTAACTTGGATAAAATAAACTAAATTAGTGACACACTTAATGATTAAAAGTAAACACTTATGGAACTCAATAGAAATAAAACACATATACTTATGAACACGAACACGCGATAAATACAGGTTATTGAAGTGTCTTTGATTTCACATACGTGAGCGCGCATTCTACAAAAAACACTGAATCTAAGGCATTCAGGTGAGTTCTCATAACCCCCTTTTTAAATCGTTTTGTTTTTAAACTCGAGGGTGGAACGTGTATACCAGATTTATATTATTTTGATAACACATGGGTGACACCTGGATTATCACTATGATATACATATTATTGGGTTATGATTGTTGATGGATTGACATGGATTATCACAGCTCCGTGAGTCGTTGTTGTTGAGTTGACTTCGGTCCTCCGCAATGATTGAGCTACTATTGTTGAGTTGACTTCGGTCGTCCTCGGTGATTCCACTGTTGGTGGAGTGGACTACGGTCCTCCGCAGTGCACTGTATTGTCATTTATGATTATTAGGAATTTTGTCGTTGACTTCGGTCCTCCACGATGATTCCATTTACCGTTGGTTGAGTTGACTAAGGTCTTCCGCGGTACATTACATTGAGATAATTATTATTAATGGTGATTATTGATGATTAATGTGGATGTTCTCTTCGAATTTTTCTAACCTCGTTTATTTTTTCCGTAAACTTTCACTTTTTTTGATCAAATCATTATGAAATAATCAAAATTGGAACCCCATTTTTAAATATGTTCGTTTTTGGATTCGGAGCATTCTAAGACCAAAATGAACACCTATGGAGCAAAATTGAGCGAGTTTTGAAGGAAAAATAGTACATGAAGTTTCTGGTTTCATGAACTTTTGTTTTCATGAACTTTGACTTCGTGAACTCTTGTTCGTGAACTCTAATTTCGTGAACTTTTTCATAACTTCGTGAACTTCCTCTCTTTCTTGAACTTTCTCCACTTCATGAATGTTGGAAAATAAGGACTGATGAGCTAAACCACTGAAGCCCAACACTAGAATAAAAACCGCGGACTGACCAACCGCGGTTACCTTCTCTCAACCACTGACCTTCAACCACGGATTACAACAACGGATTCGATAACCACAGATCCAATAACCACTGATCCATCAACATCGGATCATGTAGCTGATGACAACCATGGAACAAGACCAAGACAAAATAAACCGCGGAATGGCTTCCGCGGTTCAACAACTGAAGACACAACAAATGATCAAAACCGCTGAGAACCACTGAAGACTTAGGTTTCCGTCGTTGTTGACTTTTGCATTCAGTTGTTGTACAATTTTGTTTTGTTTAAGTATATGTATTTTGTTAGTTACTTGTCTTATTCTTCTTTTTCTTGTAACATTGAATGTTGGGTATTTATAACCGAACATTCTCCCCTAAAATTCCTTGTGTTACTATTCTATCTTCTCCCTTTCTAGAAAAAAAGCTAAACAACTGAAAATAACTAAGTGATAAACTTTAGAGGGAGAAAATACCAAGGCTTTGACCATGAGGTTCAACAATTGGTATCAGAGCCTTGTTCTTTAGTATTGATTTAATCATCAAGTCTAAAACTCAAAGCTCTCAAAAAACTGTGCTTGAGTTCTACTTCAATTGTTTTCAAGTTCTGCAGGTGCATGGTTTTGAACTAAACTTTGTTCCAAAACCATTCAAACAAACTGCCTTGAGAATTCATCTTTCATTGATTTACTCATATTTTTTGTAACCTAATGGCAGCAAAATTCACACTAGACCCCCACAACACATGTTCTACAACCAAACCACCAATACTGGTAAGGCACCAGTATAACATATGGCAGAGAAGAATGTTGCACATTCTGTCCAATACTGGAAGTCTGTGATGTTCTGACCACACAAACCTATGGTCTTGGACGAAGAGACTAGTGAGTTTATCCCTAAAGACCCTCGGAACTATACAGAAGAAGACTTCCAGAAAGTGGAGCTTGATGCTAAGGCACACGCTCAATTAGCCATGGCTCTCCCTAATGAAAATTATTCTGGACTTCTTCATCATGAGTCCACTAAGGACTTGTGGGATGCTCTAAAAGAGCAGTTTGGGGGGAATGTTGATGTTGTTGCCAATACCAGGGAGATAATGGCTCAACAATATGAGACCTTCAGCCAATTACAAAATGAGTCACTGACTCAACAATTTGAAATGTTCATTTCTCTCTTAAGTGAACTAAAACTTGCTAGTCAAACTGTACCATACAATCTCTGTCCTCAACCGCTTCTTGAGATCTCTCCTAGACAAATGGGAAACATATTCTATTGTTATGAGATCCTCGCCAGACTTTGGCAATCTCTCACATACCCAACTACATGGTAAGTTGCTCATTTTTTAGCAAGAGATTGACCAGAAAAGAAAATTAATCATGTCTGGTAAGTCAAGAGAGGAGTATGTTCAAGGGAATACTGCTCTCCTTAGTTAAACTCTGAGATTACTGCTCAGGGTTATGATGAACATATTGATATAACCACTGGCATCACTTCTCTCTTTCATGTGATGACCACTCTTTTACCCCTGACCAAATGTGCTTTATCATGGATGATCTCCATCAAATTCCAAGTGATGACTTGGAATAGATGGATACCCTACATCAACTTGCCCTCTTAAGTGTGAGATCTAATAAGTTCTACAAGAGGACATGAAGAAAATTTCCTGTTATCAATGGGAAAACCAGAATTGGTCTAAATAAAGCAAAGGTCCATTGCTATAGGTTTCATGGCACATGACACTTTGCCAGGGAATGAAGAAATGCTCCCAACACCTACTCCTCACCTTATGTGACATTTCTAAACACTCATTCTTCTGCAGCACCTTACTCTTCATCTTCTTCACACTTCCAAAAGCACAATAACACTCAGGAGATAGCTCATATTGTACAAAATCTCCTTTACCTAATGTACAATATGTACAAGCTGCTAATGGTAGCATGTACTAGTTTACTCCTACTCCATTCCAGATCATTTCACATTGTCCTCCTCAAATAAACACACCAGGCCTAGCTATCCACTCTTCACCATCTAGTGAACCAGCTCCTTTTACACAAGAAAATGTAGACTGGTGTAGTATTCCTGATGATGTAGGCTACGCTCTCATTACTAATGAGCCAATAGAATTTCCTCTAATGGCTGTTGGTGAAAATTCAACCCCTTCTGATCAACCTGAAGCTAAAACTCATGATGCTCAGGTATCTTCTTGTAATATAGAAAAGCTATGCACCGATGCTTGCATTGAGGCATTTGGAAAAATAAAGAAGGCCAATGTCTTGATACAAAAACAAAACAAAGAGCTTGAGCAACAATTGGCTAATAAAAACCTAGAAGTAGAAAAGTTGATAAAAAATAAGGATGGTCAGATGTGTGTCCTAAAAACTGAAAAAGCTGATCTACAAGCATTATTTGATCTGCAACATGAAGATATTCTGCTTGTAGAGATGAATTGGCCCAAACTAAAGTTAGCTGTGAAAAGTGGGTTGAGTCCTATAAAGGATTCATGATGCTTCTAAGCAAGCAGTTCACAGCAAAGCTAAGCTTGGAATCGGGTATAACCACACTTGTCCACCAGAGGACTATGCCCCAATTGATAGTAATGTGGATGAAAATGTTCTTGAACCTCTCTCTTCCACTTTTCTTCCAGATGAAATCCTTGCCATAAAGAACACACCTCCAAGGGTGTATCATTCAGGACATTTTCAAAAATTTGTATACCCCACTAATACAAATCCGGAAACACCAGAACAAACACATCTGGATAATGTTCATAAAAATAACTCTTCAGAACAAATTGTGATTGCTCTTGCTATGAGCTCTACTCAAAGTTTAGATGGTACAACACAACAAGAAACCACTGTTGACCCTATGACCACTCTTGACAAAGGAAAAAAGCCTATGGTTGATATCCATTTTCCTCCTTCTCATCCTCACCCTCGATACCCAATAATGAAGGCCAACAAACCCTTCATTGCTAATTATTCATCCCTATCTCACGTCTGTTTAAAATGTTTTAAGTACAACCATTCTACTGAGAACTGCAGGATAAAAACTCCCTTGGAAAAAAATAAGAGATAATTTGAAGGCTTAAAAGTTAAAAGCTGAACAGGCTTCTTCAACTAAAGGGAATCTCCCTAATAAAATGAAGAAGGCCAAGAAGGCAAGTAGACAAGATGCTAACAACACAGTGAGACCAAACCATCAACCTTCATTCTGTTAACCTCCTCCTTTGGATACATTTCCTAGGACGTCGATCCTTGGTACACCACCCACTTACCCTATGGTGAACAATGTTTCCTACTCACATGATGCGGTGAATCCCCAATCTGTGAACTCATGTATCAATATTCTACATCAAAATCAACAACAGTTGATTCAAATGATGCAGAAGTTGATGAATGATGTGCATCAACACAAATAAACTCTCAAAATGTTTCTCTTCTCTTCTAAAATAAACATTGACCCGTATCTAACCTATTGCATTTGATCCTCTATGTGCAGAGAGCTTCTTCAAACCAAAATCACTCATGGTGTGTGGACAGTGGAGGCTCTAGGCACATAAAAGGATGCATATCCATCTTAAATAACTTCATTCCAAAGAATGGAGGGTCTTTCTCCTTTGGGAATAATGCAACAGGTTGGATTGTTGGGTCTGGTTCTGTCCTTAGTGGAAAACTGCACTTTAAGGATTTCAGCCTAGTTGAAAACCTCAAGTTGAATCTCTTAAGCGTTTCTCAATTAGCAGAAAAAAACCTATAGTTCATTTTTCAACAGCACAGTTTGCTGATGGCTAAGAGAAGTGAGAATGTCTATGTTGTGGACATGACAAATGATTCTCAAACATCTATTACTACATGTATCATAGCCAAAGCTTCATCTTCTGAAACTGCCCTCTGGCACAGAAGATTTAGCCACCTAAATCATCAAACTCTTCATAAGCTTTCTATCCTTTCTTTAGTAAGAGGATTACCTTCAAAAAGAATTTCATTTTGAAAGAAAATGTAAATATTGCTTAAAGGGAAAGCAACATAAATCATCACATATGTCTATTGAGGAATCTAAAAGAATTAATTGTCTTAATCTGCTTCATATGGATCTATTTTCGTCCTGTGAAGGTAGTTAGTTTAGCCAGAAAGAGATACTGCTTAGTTGTTCTGGATAATTACTCAAGATTTTGCTGGACCTACTTTCTCCTCAGCAAAGATGAGACTCTTGATAAATTAAAAGCCCTTATCACTCAACTTGAAAGACAATTTTGTCTTCCTGTCGAGGTAATTAGAAGTGATAATGGTACGGAATTCAAGGATCATGTTCTTTACGAGTTTTGCACTTCCAAAGAAATACTTAGACAAAACAGTGTTCCTAGAACTCCTGTTTAGAATGGAGTTGTGGAAAGAAAGAATAGGACACTTATTGAGGCTGCAAGAACCATGCTTGCAGACTCAGGATTACCTTTGTCTTTCTGGGCTGAGGTAGTAAACACTACTTGTTATGTATTGAATAGAGTTCACATGGTGAAAAGACATTAAAAACTTCCTATGAGGTCCTTCACAAAATAAAGCCTCTCATTTCCTTTTTCAAAGATTTTGGGTGTCCATGTTTCAATTTGAACACAAAGGACTCCTTGTCCAAGTTTGCTACAAAAGTGGACTTTGGTTACTTTGTGGGATACTCTCAAACTTCCAAACCTTACAGAGCTTTCAATCTCAGGAATAGGATTGTTGAGGAATCCATAGATGTCAAATTCAGTGAATCTGCATTAACCTCCTCTTTCCCTTCTACTCCTGATGATTTGTTTGATCTTGAAAGTTTCATATACACTCCTCCTGCTTCTTCCATGTCTCCTTCTTCAGAGTCTTGTCAAACTTTTAAAGATTTGTCATCTCTTGAGGAGTGCTCGGTGTCTCATTTCTTTTCTTCCATTCCTTCTTATCCCATAAGTCTTCAAGATCAAGACGAATATGTATCTACTTCCACATCTCCAAAATTGATAATGTACCAGTAGATACCTCTGAACAAACTCATGTTAACACGTCTGAAAACTCTCTTTGCCCTGCTGAAAATCCATCTTCTTCTGATGATGCTTCTGCTAATAACTATTTGGACATCATTCCCTTCAATAGCAATCACCCACTAGAACATATTTTGGGTGATTTAAATAAAGGTGTTCAAAATAGGAGCCAACTTTTGTCTTCAAAGGCAAAACATTCGGACTCTCTGACCCTTGCCCAAAGGAAAATACCCAGTAGGAATTAGATGGGTATTTAGAAATAAAACTAATGACAGGGGCGTTGTAATAAAAAATGAATCCAGATTGGTAGTGCAACGGTACTGCCAAGAGGAATGCACTGATTATGATGAAACCTTTGCCCCTGTAGCCAAACTTGAAGCACTCTTACTTGAATTTGATATATCCGACAACATAAAGGTATTTCAGATGGATATAAAAAGTGCATTCTTGTATGGGACTATTAAGGAGAAAGTATGTGTATATCAACCACTAGGATTTGATGATGTTCATCATGATGACTGGGTATACATATTAGAAAAAGCCCTATATGGTTTAAAACAAGCACCAAGAGCATGGTATGATACTCTCTCTAAATTTCTTCTTTCAAATAAATTTTCTAAGGTACCATTGATAAGACTTTGTTCATTAAAAGGGTAGATAAGGAAATTTTGCTGGTCCAAATCTAAGTTGATGACATTATTTTTGGATTAACAGAACCTTCTAGTGTGAATAGTTTTCAAAATTAATGTCTTCAAAGTTTTAAATGAGTGCTTTAAGTGAACTAAAAACATTTTTAGGACTTCAAGTCAAACAAACCCCTAATGGAACCTTCATTCATCAGTCCAAATATGTAAGAGATCTTTTGAATAAATTTGAAATAACTGATTGCAAAATAATTTCTACCCCTATGGGAACTGCACCTGTAATAACTCCAGATGAAAATGGTGAACCTGTAGATCAAACTCTCTACAGGTGCATGATTGTATCTTTAATGTATCTCACTGCATCAAGGCCAGAGATCATGTATGCAACATGTGTCTGTGCAAGATACCAATCTGCCCCTAAACAATCTCATTTATCATTTGTGAAGAGGATTTTTAGATATCTAAAAGGTACCCCTGTACTAGGTATTTGGTATACTACTAATCAATCTTGCAAGGTTGTTGGTTTTTCAGACAGCGATTATGCAGGATGTTCACTAACCAGGAAGTCTACCTCAGGAGGATGTCAGTTCTTTGCAAATTGCTTGGTCTCATGGCAAAGCAAAAGAAAACATCAGTGTCGAATTCAACTGCTGAAGCTGAGTATATTCCTGCCTCACACTACACTGCCCAAATCCTTTGGTTACACTACCAACTGCTAGACTTTGGAATAACATAACTAAAAACACCCCTCTTAATAGACAATGAAGTTGCCAAAAATATAATATAAAATCATGTCTATAATTCTAAAACTAAATATACAGAAATAAGACATCACTTTATAAGAGACTGTTTTGAAAAATGACTAATTGTCCCAGAACATGTGTCCACAAGTGACCAAGTAGCAGACATATTTACAAAGCCTTTGGACTCATCAACCTTTTCTAACTTCGTCTCCAAATAGGCATGATAAATATGAGTTAATAAATTAATAAATATGGTTAAGAATACATTTCTTAAACCTTAAATTATTATATAAAAGGATATTTTCCAAATTATCCTAACAACCGACAAAGGGAAAACCATGTTGAAACAACCGTGGTTCCTTTCTCAGTGGTTTTCCTAAACCGCGGATAGAATTCAGTGGTTATACTAACCACTGCCTTATATCTATACGCGGTTATAATCAATCCGTTGTTACATTTTAAACATTTCGTGGTTTTTGCCACATTCGTGGTTGTCCCTACGGTAACTTATCGGCTATTAAAAACCTTTCCGTGGTTAAATCATTTTCACTCCGTCGTTATTAATTCATTGATAATTACGCCCGAATTTGACTCTCACTAATTACTCTAAGGACTTGACACCTTACAATCAATTGATTTTACACTCATAATTTTTTTACGGCTAACAAACCTTATCCTTTTTACTATTCTACCCTTTTGACTTCTTCAATCACTAAGTCTCTTCTTTCTATTATATCAGTTGTTCCCATACTCAGTGGTTATCACCTTCCGCTCTTACCCTAAATTTCTATTGAAACTCAATGATAATGTTTGTGTTCATGAAGTTTTTTTCCTTCAAACTCAGATGTTGCTTATTGGTTCAAGACTGCTGCTTGATTGGAATGTCGTCTGGCTCGATGCATTTACACTGATTCCGTCTGAGCTTTATGCTTATGATGATCGTAGTACGGCATCGGATCAGGCTTCATTCCTAGACAAAACACTGTCTGTACTTCAGGGTTTGCATGATCGTACTGGTTTGTTTCTTTCCTTTTATGTGTTTTCTCTCTCTTATGTCTACTGGTTTGTCCTTTGGGTAAAAACCCAAACATAAAATTTTTGATTTTTGTTATAATTATTGATGGTTTTCCACACAGAAATAACACATCCTTGCAACGGTTAATCTTCTCAACAGGTTTCTCTCGGCACCCAAACATGTTTGATAACCGTAAGACGCTCCTTTCACTTGAAATCTTTCTACATCTATGGCGACTGAATAACTAACAATCAAGCCGGTGCACAATCTTGTGGCCTACCTCACTAAATCCTCTGTGTACCCTAATTATGATGAGGTAATCGACACTATGGTAAACTCCTTTGTTCATACTACACTTAATCTCAACCCTCCTATTTCTATTTCTGCCCTAAATAAGTTTTTGAGAACTCGACCCTGGTGTCCAAGGATAACTCTGTTGAAAGCATAACCTCTGTGTTTGCTGGTCAACAGGTTTCCATCACTCCATCCAAACTTAGTCTTGCCCTAAATCTGGTGACACTGATTCTCCCACTACCGTTCCTCTAAAACTTCTTCATACTGCATTCGTTCCGTGTGACTATTAGGGAGACTTGAAGAACAGAACCTTGTACAAAGCCTATTTATACCCTAAGTACAAGTTTCTGTATCACACTATACTACAGTGTCTTTCTCAAAAGACAACTAGTTGGGTGATGTAATGCCTTATGACATGCAATATTCATGCATACAATTATTTCCAATA